>JARHVA010002408.1:1015000-1292500 GCA_037957365.1 Torreya grandis
AAATAAAATTTAAACCAAATTGATAATACGGTTCACCCTTTTTGGGGCTACATCTCTAGGTCTAAAAAACAATTGAACCGACCTATTAAATGGTGTAAAATACACTTTTCATATAATGTTTACAACAAAATATGACTTTGGTATAAAAAATAACCTTTTCTCTACCTCTAAGAAATTTGTTAAACAATATCCTATATGTAATTTGTTCTTTACTACATAAAAGGACACATTATTACTAGTTTCTTACTTGTTCTCCTTAAAAAGGCTAAAAAAACAAGTTTTCATCTCTCTTTCTCTCTGTCCTTTTTCAAATACAGTAAGAATCCTTTTATAATGTTTCCAAGGCCCTTATTTTGTGGTTTGAATCCTTATATTTTTATCATATATGTTGGGTTGCATACCCCCCTTCCATTGTATTTTTTTAGGCTTGGATAATGCTTCCATGCACTTTGAGTGGAATTTAATCCCACATTAATAGGGATTATTAATAAAAATGTTTTAAAATAAAAGTTTCAACACCATATGAATATATATTAAGACCAATATTTGTATTAAGGATGCTTTTCGATTAGACACGTGTCAAGATACCATTGTTACACATGTCAATCCTTGATTCGGACACTTGTACATGTCCAGTTAGCTAATGATGTTAGCATTGTGTTATTTTTTCCACTGATTATTGTCACCTTCAATATGACATAAATTTCACATATGATGTATGTTTGACCCCATTCAAATTATGTTAGAAATATATTAAGCATATATTTTATGTTAGGGTAGTTTTATGAAAAATTTAAGCCCATATTATTAAATCAATGTGGGGATCCTCCTAGATTATATTTTCCACTTTTCTATCAAATATCTTTAAGATATTGAATGGTCTAGTTGGCATAATAATTAAAATTAAATTTTATGATTAATTATTCCTTGAACTATTATTGATTAGTGAAGAAACATATATTTTGTATATGAATTTTAGAACTCAACCCTTAAGGCCTTGATGATCTTTCACTTTTTCACATCATCAATGGCCACTCCTTTAACCTATCATTTCATGCCATAGGTTAATAAATACTACTCAAGTTTAGAAGACTCATTATATGGTGTCAAAATAATGAACATTCTTGCATTAAAATACATGCTCGAGCATTGGTAACTAATATTGGATTCTATGAATTAGTCTTTAATGGTGTCTTAAAACTTGATGAAAAATAAAACCCAACTTCTTATAACTTATTGTCTATTATTTTATAAGTCTCTAAATTAATTTTACCAAATTTATTTGTAAAAAAATAAAACAAATTACCACATGTACCATCCTATGCAATTTTATTTCTAAATTTTAATGCTAAAATTGAATTGGGTATGTGTACTCAAGGAATGAATGATCTATGTCTTTAAATTCTTATTGTTGTGATCTTGAACCTATGATAATCCTATAATTTAAAACATATGATAATTTTTCAAGAGGTTGTTGTCATTCATAAGGATCATAAAGATAGGTCAGGTCTAGGCTATAAGTCTTATCTTATGCATCTAAGACATTTACACAAGAGAATATTATTCTCTCAAAGTGTAAACCCTAAGTAATGACTCCTCAAGTAGAATGGTGAAAGAGAAGATTATAAAGAAGTAAAAATGAATGATTATCTATATCTCTCTAATGAAAATGGGGTGAAGGATGTGTTTATATATCTGTATCTAACCCTAGACCCTTTTGAAGTTTTAACTAACATAGTTGACCCAATTGACCTAGTTGTTTAGAAAATAGATAATTTAAGTCCTAGACTAAGTCAGTTGGGATGACTTAGTCCCATAACATGCTCATTTTCCATAACAAGGTTGGCCCATTTAATTGTGTTCAGAGGATGGTAAAAATAAGTTTTGGCTAAGTTAGGGGTTATTTGAGGTGGTGAATTTATTGGAAGATAATATAAGGTAGGTTTCAAATCTTAGGGACACATATAGGAGAGATTTATGTTGGTTTTAAGTGGTGGTATATGGAACAATAGTCTTTTGAAGCACTAATGGTCTTTCCACCCCTTGCCAAGTGCACCCTTTAAGGTGTACACTAAAAGAGAATAAGACTCAATGGGTTCTTGCAAGATAGAAAGAATTAGTCATTGATAAAATTTAAAACTATTATGTGTATACATATACCCCACTATAATCTCATCATGTGTCACATAATTATAATACATGATGGTGCTTTAGGAAAAAAACATAGGAACACACAACGTTGAGCTAAGTAAATTGAAATAAGAAACAAATAAGATAAATGAAAGGGCAAGATTGAAAAATACATAACTTTACTTACCTTAGTTTTATATATTAGAAATGAAGTGAGATAAATGCAAAGGTTTCCAATGTAGGGAATATTAGGTAAACTTATAAAATAAGTGAAAATTTAATTGTTTTACAAAATATACATGTAATATGCATAAAATTTCTCTATGATGTTAGGATTACAAAACATCTTTTGGTTTAGAATAAGAGCTAATATAAACAAAGTTATGGGAAAAAAATAGAATCTGATGGTAAATAATTTTGAATTGTAAATATAAATAAGGTGAAAATTAATTCATTGTAAATTTTACTATTCTAAGAAAATACTGATCTAAGAGACCTAGTTGAGCCCAGAGAGCAATAATTATGAGGATATGAAAAATACAATGTGGAGGATTCCTGGAGACCATAGCCAGTACAACTCATGTAAATGATGCATTAATTTCAATTTTTTAGTAAATTTTTATTGAAATTAAGCTATATATTAAAAAATAGGTGTTAGATGAAATGTAGGTATTAAAAATTTTCATAGGAAAGTTTTAGGTAAACTAAAAACAAAATGGTATATTGGGTAAGAAATAGTTAAAATAATAAATACCTAAGGCATTTACGGTAAATGGTTAAAAAGCCACCATAGATTTTGAATAGAGTCAGACCTATTAACTTAGTTGGAAAAGTTGAGAGGAAACAAAGTGGTCGATTGTGTAGTAAAGAGATGATTTAGTATTGTTGAGGGTGGTTAAATTCATAGTAGAAGGTTGACTTAATTTTAAAGATGGATAGGTCTAACTTAGTGCATTATGACCAATGTTGTATATAATAAGGGGTTGATGTAGTCTATTAAATGGGGTTGAATGCATGACAGAGGGTTGATATAGTATGCAAAGGATGGAAAAGGGTTGATTTAGTATTAAAAGGTTGATTATGTTTTTAGGAATGGGATGACTATGTAGAAAAGGGTTGATGTAGTTGGTAAAGAGGGTTGATAAGGTTGATTTATTATCAAAAGCACTATGTAGGAAAAGGGTGAAAAATAGAAAATTTAGGAAGAATAGGATAATAAATTAGTTAGTTTTTGATAATTTAATAATTTTAGGAATGCATTTTAATTATTTTTGACATCAAGATCTAATAAATTCTATGTTTAAAATTTTGTAGAGACAATGGATAATTTAGCATTTGGTGGATACATCATGGGTACCAGATTTACTACAATGATTGTCAGATGTGGATAATGCATGATTGGTTTATTTTTTATTTTTAAGCATCATGGAGATGTGGGGGATCCCTCTTAGTGTTAATCTAGTCATCATGTTCCTAAGATCATGGGAGTGACTAACCAACACTTTTTTATGGGAGGTGGAGGGCATACCTTAGAGGTGGGCATCACCTTGGAGGATGTCCATGTCTTTCTTTGACTTCCTATTGTTTGGAATATTATCATTTTTGATGCATCAAAGTTGAAGGATGAAAGGAAAACCCTAACCCTTTTGGCAACTAGCTCAAAGAGGGTTACTCTCAGTTATAGGTTAATTTTTTTGATGTATATATCTCAACCATTTTGGGTATCCGAAAGGTTGTGATAAGACTTGTGATAGTGCATGTGTTATTTCATAAGTTGGATGAGATGGTACCATTATATATGATATACTTATGTTAGTATATCCTAGAGAAAGGTGATCTATATGATTTGGGTTCTACCATTTGGGTGTAGCTCATGCATGAAATGTATGGTATGTTGACCTAGGGGAAAAAGACTATGGGCTTCATGATTTTGTTGAGTGATTAGATTTATGAGAGGTTTCTTATGTATCTATTGGTTGGTTTGCCCCATGTTTTGGATGATGGGATACCTTAGATGGTGATATGGTAGTAAGATCATGTAGTACATGTCATGCCCCATGCCCCAGATTTATAGACTATTACTCATGGGTAGATAATATGGTAACCCTTTATTGATATTGTATCTATTTGACAATCTTGGGATACTATTGCTCTGGGATTTGTCCATTTTAATATTATTGGACATTATACCTGGTAGGTGGATCCAAATTGGTAATTTATGTACTTGGACATGTAGGCTTACCATTTCTAGTGGTTCCCCTAATAGTGCTTGCTTATTGGGAATTTCATGTTAGAGAGCTTAGATGTAGAGGGGGTGTAAGAGTACCTATACAGATACCTATTATTAGGCCTCAGTGATCAAAAATTTGGGTAGGTCAGGCATAGTCATAGGGATGATGAGACCTCAAATAGAGGATGTTATAGTTTTAAATGTTGAGGGTGAGGATGCAGGTGAGGTAGCTATAGATCCACTATAGGGACAATAATAGCCACCATGATCACATAAGAAATAGAGGCAACATTAGAGAGAGGACACATGAGAGATATACCACATATAGAGATCCTATGGTGGAGGTTAGGCATAGCTAGTCCAAAGAAAGGTAGATGAGGAGAAGACCATGATGTGCATGGGTGGTAACTCTAGGATTTATACCTACATGGAGGCACCCTATAGAGGAGGTGTTTGATGGTTAGGCTAATGGGGAGATCATGGTTGGTGAAACTGATGTTGGTAATAAATGCTTTAATTTTTTAAGTTTTGGATAGATCACTAGTTATATTATTGTTTATGTACTTGGTATAGATAGATGTTTTGGAGATATATACAGATGAGATATGATGTAGATTTGGTTTTTATTTTATAGGTACTATTGTGGAAGAGATTAGATGGGGTGCCAGAATTGTGGCCATATGTCATGACATTTTGGATGGGGTGTTGTTGCATTATGATCCATCACCTTGGTGGATCTTGTGTTATCATCTATCCCAAATTATGCTACATATTTTTGATTGGTTGGGGAGGTAGATTAAAAGTTACAAGCATGAGGGGATGGCCTATATATAGCTTCACGAGTTTTAGATGAAGAGGCCCAAGCCTGAGAGGCATTATCACAAGATCAATCTACCCATATGGTGATGACTATAGAGTTTGGATGTGTGAAGGCCAAGGTGGGTAATCTATAAGGAAAAGTTGATGGTTTGAGATCCCAAACTGCCTCTTTATATTATACTATTTAGAAGGATCAATAATATGCATCTATGGTAGTGTGGATCAACCCAAAGATAGAGATGATGGAACACAACCTTAGAGTTTTAGTTATTATATTTTGTATTTGTATTATGTTATATCATACTCATGTTATATATAAATATTGATATGGAAATTTCTTGATCTATGAGTTTTACTAATGTTATTGATGGATTTATGATGTATTTCCTTTCTAAAACATGTATTTTACTTTTTTTGTATATGCTATGGGAAATATGCTATGTATGTTTTCTTTTCTAGTATTATATGACACACATGCATGGTTAAAAATAAAAGTATATGATTTGGAAAATTATAAATAATCATAAAATGTAATACAAACTTTATCACAATGGGAAATGTGTAAAGCAAAATATGAATAAATAAAGTAAACCAAATTGGTAAAGTAAAGGGTAATAAGTGTTTCAAACCATGTATAAGTAAAAAATGAACCAAATTAATACCAATATAAGTCATATTATATCAAGTTGTTAAGTATGAAAATTTGTAATAAAGTGGAAAATATGTTATAACAAATGGTATAAAAACAAACAAACAATAAAGTTAATCAATCATACTAAATTAGGATGGGAAGTATGATAAAAATGATAAAATGGTTGTAAGAATACACACAATGAAAAAATAAGAGGATAAAAGTGAAGTCTTTATGAAGTAAGCATGAAACATAATAAATCAAGATGTAAATTATGTAAATGACATGTAAATCCTAATGTAACACAAATTATCTCAAATTTTAAGGATGTAATATTATTGTGACTTGGTCATAATATGAAATTTTATTGGAATATTTTGTAAGAAATAATTGGTCTTATCCAAAGTCATACACTAAACCTCACAAATGGAACACCAATGTGGTGGATATAAATGTTGGAATAAATTAAAAGGGATTTTAATGTGTTAATTTTTAAGGAATGCCTAGTCCTATCCAAGGTCTTACAATACAACTCACAATGTGAACACCAATAAGGTGAATAGTAACAAGGGAAAAAATAAGAATTTTTTTAATGAGGAATGCCTAGTCCTATCCAAGGTCTTATGCGATGCAATTTCATATTAGGAATGTTCAAGGTTAGACTAGGATGTGTCTGAGAGTCATGAATGCGAGTGAAATTTGAATTTGGGTCTAAAACAAGTTTCCCACCTTTTGTCTAATATAAATTTTCTAGTTGTCATGTCCCCTTCTAGTTGACATCTTTCTGAGTGGATGATTAGCCTGTTATGCGACCCTCATAGGCTGATGGGATGGATAGAGGGTCTTGATGGAGATGGGTTGGATTTCGTTCGGGCTCTTTTGGACATGAATTAAGGGAGATATTAATATTTGATTGATTTAATCAAATATTAATTATTTGGTCTAATTTTAATTAATTATTAATTATTGGGTCTAATTTTAGGATCCTAATTCTAATTTAAGAATTGGTCTAATTTTAAGATCCTAGTTCTAATTTAAGGAAGCCCTAAGTCTAATTTAAGGGAATCTAATTTTAGCAAGCACACCTTTGGAAGGGTATAAGAATCTTTCATGGGAGAGAGTTTGTATTCATGATTGATGATTGATATTGATTCTTGTTAAGAATTCTTCTGTGAAGACTGAGCCAAGGGTTCCAGGATTCCATTTGCATTGAAGAACATCAACTCTTCATTGTGTGTGATTCAAAGGTTGTGAGAGATCAACCGATCTATTGCCAAATTGAGAGATAACTTCATACAAAAGTTATCACAGGTGTTTACAAGTTTGAGAGATAACTTCACACAGAAGCTATCATAAGGGTTTACAGGTATTTCTTTATTTTGGGTTTTGATTCAAGAATTATACAGATATAGATCTTTTGTATTAGCCCATAGTTCTTCAGATCAGGTTCAAGCATACAGGTTGTGTTATATTGATGGCTGTACAAAGTCTGTATAGATCTGTGAAAATCTATACGCACCAACAGAAAGATCAGACACTAACATCGGCAGACAAAGACCTACAGCGACCGACATCGGCAGACATATCACTGACATCGGTAGGTTAATGACTCCAGTCGACTGACGATGACAGTATAACCGATGTCGGCGACTATGTTTTTGACACAGTAGGCTGAGACATACCAGATCCAGATTTCTTTCCCAATTTGTGGAATATTCAAGCTATTAAGGCTGTACTTTCAATATTTTTTGTATACTTGATAGAGGACCTCTATTGTAAGCATATGAGCAAATAAATAAGAGATTATACTGTGATTTATTTATCTATTTGAAGATATTTTTGTAGAAATATAGATAAGCAATTCAGAGTTTTGTTTTGGTATCCAAAGGGATATTACAGTGGTATCAGAGTTGTATAAAAAAAGATCCCCTACGTAAGGGACATTACAGTGGTATCAGAGCTTTTGCTTAGGAAAAGGAGCCCCTACGTAAGGGACATTACAGTGGTATCAGAGCTAAATCCTACCATCCTGAGGGTTTGAAAATCTTATGCAGCCACAAGAGTCGGGGCCACACAGGTATAACACACGCAATAGAGCTTTGCTTGAAGGTACCCAGTTGTTAGAATAACAGCCGATTAGCATGAGTGACAGACGTGAGGGTAGCCCACCCAGGGGCCACTGACATAATGATGATCTAGGTACCAGAGAAACCTATCATGAGATGACACAGGCATTACAGGCACTAACTACTATGATAAGGAGGATGAACCCACCTGATAGATAGAATGGGGACCAAGGTGATAACATAGATGTTATGGTTAATCAGAGACCCTAGTAGGCCCATTCTAGAATAGTGGATAGACCTACACATCCTACATTTGTGCAAGAAGAACTAGAAGTTCTAGCAGAGGAGAAGGTAGGAAATTCACCATTTGTAGATGTTTACATGGCTATAAATGATGAGTGGGACTTATTACCTCCTCATGTTCAAGAGAGGATGACCTTTGATCATTTTGTTAATCTGAGGAGAGAGCACTATAGATTGGCTAGATAGGACAGGAGACCTAGACACCAGAACAATGATCTTAAGCATGTTACGAGCAGGGTCACACTCACGATGTTCGACGGTAGTGGTAAGGTCACAGCGTAGGCCTAGGTTAGTAAGTTGGACACCTTTCTCACATTGTGTCTGATGGCCGAGGAAGATGTTATCAGATATGCAACACTACATCTTGAGGGAGTAGCTCACAATTGGTGGCACCACGGGATGGTGACACTCCATCATGATCAGATCACATCTTATTAGGAGTTTGTGGATAGGCTGGTAGAGCGTTTTGACAAGAGGGATCTAGAGTCCTATTTCTGAGAGTTGGCACAATTGTGCCAAAGCGGCGGTCTAGAGTCTTACATTGGTGACTTCCAAAAGTTATCAGTTATGGTTCCTGACATTTTAGAGAGGTGACTTTTAGTACTCTTCATGGAGGGATTGACAGAACCATTGAGAGGTTAGATCAAAGGCTTTTATCCTCCTTCATTATAGGAAGTTATGAAGAAGGCGCGTAGTATGGAGATGGCAGCCCCATCAAGTAGATCTAACTCCAGAGGTACCTCGTCATCCAGGGACAGTAAGGGCTTCAACAGGAATAGAGAAAGACCAAGTTTTAACGTAAATAAATCAGGTGTTAAGAATGATTCAAAAGCTAATCCAACAGCACCACCTTTGGATAGAGAGGCTCTTAATGATCTACACAGGAAGAAGCTTTGTTTTTACTGCAAAGGTCCCTATGATGCTAATCACGATTTTTCCTTGAGCCCTAAGGGCAAGGCAAATCGGGTGATGTGGGCCTATTATGAGGATGAGGAATCAGAAGATTCTAAACATCACTATTATTCTAAGGAGCCAGAGGCTGAGGCTTTGGAGCCTAGGGTAGAGGTAGAGTCAGAGCTCCAAATTCAGGAGGCACGCCTATCTAGCATCCAGCACGAGGGGTCATTCAGACTCCGTGGAGTTTTGACAGGATAGAGGGTCATTACCCTTCTTGACATAGGAGCCACACATAATTTTATTGATACTAGATTTGTGGAGAAGCGTGGACTCACCACAAAAGAGTTTGAGGGCATTAGAGTTAAGGTAGCTGACGGTTACACCCTCAGGTGTGAGCGAATGATCATAGATCTCCCATTATGCTTGAACAACTATGAGTTCAAGGCTAATTATTATGTGGTCAACATGGGGGATATAGATTTGGTTTTGGGCATGAAGTGGCTTCATTCCCTTGAGGTAGTCACTCTTAGTCTTAAGGATATGGAGATCCATTTTGATGTAGATGGGAAGACTCACATTCTTAAATCAATACGGGATGACAACATCAAAACCATTTCTTTACATCGGATGGAGAGGCTCATGCGACATGACATGGTAGAGTGGGCTGCTGAGTGCATATTGGCACCAGTGCAGGAGGGACAGCAGAAGACCCAGTATCATCTTGACATTCAGTAGTTGAGAGTCAAGCATGATAAGGTATTTAGTGACATTCCACCAGGGAGACCTCCAGACAGGGGCATTGATCACATTATTGAGCTTGAGGAGGGCGCTAAGCCCATTATGATTACTCCTTATCAACATCCTAAGAGATTAAAGGATGAGATCAAAAAAACAATTAAGGAGTTACTAGCTATGGGTCACATTCGGCCTAGCAAATCACCATTTGCTTCTTCAGTTGTTCTAGTGAAGAAGAAGGATGGCACCCTACGCATGTGCATTGACTACAGAGCCCTGAATAAGAGAACCATTAAGAACATGTATCCTATACCTCGTATTGATGAGTTTATTGATGATCTCCATGGTTCACATTACTTCACGAAGATAGACTTAAGGTCAGGCTATCATCAGATCAGGGTTCGTGAGCAGAACGTGGAGAAGACAACTTTCCGTTGCCATAGTGGACACTATGAGTTTATAGTGATGCCATTCGAGCTCACTAATGTGCCAGAAACATTTAAATCCACCATGAATAGAGTCTTCCATTCACTATTGAGGAGGTTTGTACTTGTTTTTTTGATGACATTCTTATATACAGTAGGACTTGGTAGGAGCATCTGGCTCATCTGGAGACTGTACTCAGCATCTTGGAGAGGGAATCCTTGTACACCAAGGAGTCCAAATGTGATTTGGGGATGACCAAATTGTTATACTTGGGTCATATTATCAGTGCAGGGGGAGTGCGGATGGATCCTGAGAAGATCCGCGCTATCATAGACTGGCCTATTCTAGCAAACCTAACACATCTAAGGGGATTTCTAGGTTTGTGTGGATTTTATCGTAGGTTCATGAATGGTTATTCATGACATGAAGCTCCTATGATAGATTTGACTAAAAAGGGTACTTTTTTTTGGACACCTGAAGCATAGGAGTGTTTTGAAAGGTTTAAGGAGTTGATGACTACGTGCCTAGTTTTGGCACTACCTGATTTTTTGAAGCTGTTCGAGCTTCAGTGCGATGCTTCAGGTGAGGGAATTGGAGTGGTGCTTATGCAAGACAAGCACCCCATAGTATATGAGAGTCATAAGCTCAGGGGACCAGAGAGATTGTACAACATATATGATAAGGAGATGCTTGCTATCATGCATGCCTTGGCAAAATTTAGGCAATATCTCGTGGGTAGCAAATTTTGCATCAAAACGGACCACAACAGTTTGAGACATTTCTTGGGGCAGCGAGACCTCAATGATCATCAGAAAAAGTGGGTGAGTAAAATATAGGCATATGACTTTGACATCTCTTTCATCAAGGGCACCCAGAATGTTGTGGTCGATGCTCTTTCACGCAGGCCATATTTGAGTACCATGGTCCACATTACAGAGGATTGGCGACATATGATTGTGGCAGAGTATGCCAAGGATACATGGGCATCTAGCATTATTGAGGGATTGACGGTTGACACCAGATATACTCTTGTGAATGACTTGATCATTTACAAGAACAGGGTTTATTTGATCCCAAGATGATCGATGAAGAACATTATCATGTGATCTTTTCATGATATACCCACTACAGGACATCCCAGATATTTTAAGACTTACAGATAGATTAGGGAGAGATTCACATGGAAAGGCCTCAAAGCAGATGTTCTTCAGTATGTGCGTGAGTGCCCTGTTTATCAGCAAAACAACCAGGAGAACACGTACCCAGTAGGATTATTGCGGCCACTTCCAATTCCTGACAGGAAGTGGGAGTGTTTGTCGATGGATTTCATTACGGGCTTGCCTAAAGCCCAAGGACGAGATTGCATATATGTAGTTGTGGATCGGTTAACGAAGTATGCCCACTTCTTTCTAATTACCACCACACACACAGCTACACAGGTAGTAGAGGTTTTCTTTCGAGAGGTATTATGACTGCATGGATTGCCTCGGAGCATAGTGAGCGACAGGGATAGTCAGTTCCTGAGTCACTTCTAGTAGGAGGTGTTCCAACTCTATGGGACCGAGCTTACACTTAGCACCAGCTACCACCCGCAGACTGATGGATAGATGGAGATAGTGAACAAATGGGTGGAGGGATACCTCAAGAACTACATTGTAGGGCAGAAAAAAGCTTGGGTCAAGTGGATTCATTTGTGTGAGTATTGCTATAACATGACTTTCCACATGACCATTCAGATGTCTCCTTTTATGGAATTATATGGGTATGAGGCATCGAGTTTTCTAGATTTGCTACTGAGTGACAGTAGAGTGCCGAGTGATAGAGACTTATTGTAGGAGAGTCAGGATACTATGAGGACTCTCAAGGAGAATATTGCTAAGGCACAGAATCAGTAGAAGCAGTATGCAGATCAGTGGAGGACCGAGAGATATTTGGAGGTGAGTGACATGGTCTATCTTATGCTACAGCCTTACCATTAGTCTACTCTTAAGAAGAGTGGGGCAGAGAAGCTTAAGCCATGTTACTATAGTCCTTTTAGGATCCTGAGACATGTTGGAGAGATGGCTTATGAGCTAGAGCTTTTGACAGAGAGCAAGGTACACGATGTCTTTCATGTATCACGCCTCAAAAAGGCGTTAGGACACCGTGTGATACCTTCTACAGTTTTACCTCCCTTAGATGATGAGGGAAAGTTGATTTTAGTACCTGAGTCCATCTTGGAATCTAGAGAGAGACAGTTGTGTAGGAGGACTATCAGGGAATATTTGGTAAAGTGGAAAGATTTTCCAGTTGAGGATGTGACATGGGAAAGTGAGGATATTCTACAGCATCCAGAGTTGAGATTGCTTGAGGGCAAGCAATTTTAGGAGGGGTAGACTGTCATGTCCCCTTCTAGTTGACATCTTTCCGAGTGGATGATTAGCCTATTATGCGACCCTCGTAGGCTGATGGGATGGATAGAGGGTCTTGATGGAGATGGGTTGGATTTCGTTCGGGCTCTTTCGGACATGAATTAAGGGAGATATTAATATTTGATTGATTTAATCAAATATTAATTATTTGGTCTAATTTTAATTAATTATTAATTATTGGGTCTAATTTTAGGTTCCTAATTCTAATTTAAGAATTGGTCTAATTTTAAGACCCTAGTTCTAATTTAAGGAAGCCCTAAGTCTAATTTAAGGGAATCTAATTTTAGCAAGCACACCTTTGGAAGGGTATAAGAATCTCTCATGGGAGAGAGTTTGTATTCATGATTGATTATTGATATTGATTCTTGTTAATAATTCTTCTGTGAAGACTGAGCCAAGGGTTCCAGGATTCCATTTGCATTGAAAAATGTCAACTCTTCATTGTGTGTGATTCAGAGGTTGTGAGAGATCAGCAGATCTATTGCCAAATTGAGAGATAACTTCATACAAAAGTTATCACAGGTGTTTACAAGTTTGAGAGATAAATTCACATAGAAGCTATCATAAGGGTTTACAGGTATTTCTTTATTTTGGGTTTTGATTCAAGAATTATACAGATATAGATCTTTTGTATTAGCCCATAATTCTTCAAATCAGGTTCAAGCATACAGGTTGTGTTATATCGGTGGCCGTATGAAGTCTGTACAGATCTGTGAAAATCCGTACGCACCAATAGAAAGATCAGACACCAACATCGGCAGACAGAGACCTACAGTGACTGACATCAGCAGACATATCACCGATGTCGGCAGGTTAAAAACTCCAATCGACCGATGATGGCAGTATAACCGACATCAGCGACTGTGTTTTTGACACAGCAGGCTGAGACGTACCAGATCCAGATTTCTTTCCTAGTTTGCAAAATATTCAGGCTATTAAGGCCGTACTTTCAATATTTTTTGTATACTTGACAGAGGACCTCTATTGTAAGCATATGAGCAAATAAATAAGAGATTATACTATGATTTATTTATCTATTTGAAGATATTTTTGCAGAAATATAGATAAACAATTCAGAGTTTTGTTTTGGTATCTGAAGGGATATTACAGTGGTATCAGAGCTATTGCAAAAAAAAAGAGCCCCTACGTAAGGGACATTACACCAATATTTAATGAGATTTTAAGAGTGTGTTTTGATATACAAATTAATTTAATGGATAAGTTTATATGAGGGAGTTTGAAAGGACCTAGGTGGATAATATAAATGTGTTCTTGTGAGAATTTTATTAAAATCAATTTAAGGATCAAGGTTGTAGTTAGAGTTACCACCACCCAACATGGGTCTAGGGATTCTTAAAAGTTTATTGAATAAATAAATGGTTTTAGATATTTTTTTAAGAGTTTAGATTTTAGTTAGATAGGGGAGAGTGTGATATGATCTCGAGGAAGAGATTAGAGAGAGCACAATAAATAAAAGAGAGACATATGAAAGGATGTGACAGGTAGAGTCATGGACTATCATAACTTGTATGTGTTGATCAAAAATAATGATTAACAATGGTGTTTTGTCTTGAAATCATGTTCCTTGATAATTTGTGATTCATGCATAGAGACATGATTAACAAAGTTGGTTATTTCCATGTTTTAGTATAAAGTGAATTTGAATTCTACAAGTGACAGATATATGTAAGGACCGTGTTGTATTGCTAAATGAAGGTGGACTCACTAAGTTTAGATTTTGATACATGGATTGATTTTAATAATTTTATATTCATATTTTAAATATTTTAGTAATGATTATTTTATCAAGTTCCATTTTTTTGGCTTATAAACAAGATAGACCTATAGGAGTATACCCATACAGGTAGTGAGCTAGAAAGTGAGATATAGAACTTTCTGAAGGTAAGTTTATATGAAAAGACATTATGACATAAAATATGGTTCTTTAAATGGATTTAATATTTTTTTATAGGTGGTAGTGTATCTATCACATGTATCTTTTGTATTCAAAGGTGATGTTTTGTGTATTTTATATTAGACTGTGGCTGCACATAGTTTCGAACAAGAAGAGGTTACTGAACTAGAAAAACAACCTCCAAATAGAAAATTACTTCATGTAAAATTGTCTAAGGGTGTGAAAACCTATATATTGGTTATAATAGCTATAAATTCATCAAATTAGAGGTTAATAACTAAAAACTTGCTCTTAAAACCTTGCAATTATGACTTTGTGCTCCTAGTGAGATAAAACTCTTGTTGAAAATCATGAATAATTTATTGGAGATGGATATATAGTTATTTCAAAAGCTTCCTAACTATTATATAGACCCTAAAAAACATGCATAAGGTCATAAAAGTTCCTAAAATATTTAGAAATAAAATTATACCCTTCTCGGGCTTAATATTCTAACATAACCCTATTTTTAGGGTTTTGACATAAAAATGCTTATAAAATGTGATTCCATAAGTAGATTTTATTCAAAAAATTTCATCAACTAGATATTAGAGTTTTTCAAGGCATTTTAAAGTTTGTTTGGTAAAAATGTACAATTTCATACTATTTGAAAGGACTGTGCATAAACAAGACATTAAGAGACCTAATAGTAAACTAATCTTTCCACAGTAACCAACATGACCTATAGATCCCTAAGAAAGCTAATACAACCATGTAGCCAGAACCTAATAGGAAAAAGGACTACACCAACACCCCCTCATAAGCATAGTTTAGGTAGGTGATGATATAAAAAATGGGTCTTGACAATACCTGATGAGGTACCCATGTACAATAATCTCTCATAAAGTATAGAAAAGGAGAAAACTCATAGGAAAAACTCCCCCAAGAAGAGAGACAAAAAATTAAAGAGGCTAGAAGCCCCCTAAAGATTTTGAAGCTACTAAAGTGGACCACACCCCAAGAAGAGCTCATAGATGAATGAACTTGTTCTCATTGAAAGGTTTGGTGAAGATATGAGCAAGTCGATGACTTGCTCATGAATCACCTCCTGAATGAAGTGTATGTGAATCTCGATGTGTTTGGTCCTTTGATGAAGGATCAAATTCTTACAAATATAAATGGTGCTTTGGTTATAACAAAATATGATTATAGGCTACCTAATCTAGATATCAAGCTCAAAACAAATCCTTTAAATCCAAATAGCCTTAGTAACTACATTAATAGCTCCCTTTTACTCTAACTTTATGAAAGATAAAGAAATAGAATTATACTTCTTTCTCAACCAACTGATGGGGCTAGAACCCAATAAGAAACTATAACCCAAAGTGGACTTATGATTCTCAGTGTCACCAACTAATCTAAGTTTATGTAGCTGACCAAGTCAAAATCTAAACCAACCCTGTAGTGTATTCCATATCGGTGTGAACCGTAAATGTAGTACAAGATCATTTTAGCTTCTTTCTAGTGTAGCTCATGGGGTTCCTACATGAATCTCAAAATAATTCCAATAGCATAAGAGATATCTAGTCTGGAATGATTTAAGTAAATAAGGTTACCAATAAGTTATTGATATAAGGTAGCATCGACTAGTGCAGTGGAACAATTTACCTCAAGCTTTAATCCAGATAAGAATAGAGTTAGAGATAGATTATAATCAGCCACATGAAACCATGCCAATGGATCAAGAGAGTACTTGGGCTCTGAAAGTGAAATCCTTGAATCTATTTGAGTGATCTCAATACCAAGGAAGTAGTGTCGTAGGCCCAATTCAATCATGGTGAATCTATCTTGAAGAGTTTTCTTCACTAGTGAGATAGTCAAACAAGAACTCCCTATGATCAAAATGTCATCAACATACAAAAATATTATCAAAAATGAATCATCCTACTATAAGAAGTACGCATTGGGGTTTGAGTGGCATATAGTGAAACTTGAAATGAGAAGGAAGGAATCCATTTTGGCTTACCAAGATTGAAGGGCCTATTTGAGGCCATAAATGGATTTCTTAAGTTTGTACACTGAATAAGAATCTTAAATAAAACTAGTTGGTTGATCTATATAGATCTCCTCTTTAATGTCTCCATGAATAAATGCACTCTTCACTCCCATGTGATGTACACTCCATATATGTGTTGTAGTTATAACAAGTGTAAGTTTTATCAAGGTCATCTTAACCATGAGTATAAAGGTCTTTGAGAATCAATGTTAGCTACATGTGAAAATCCATTAGCTACCAATATAGCACTATACTTATCAATAGACCCATCAAAAACATAATTGGTCTGATATATCTAAAAACATTGTTCCATCTTCCTTCCCTTAAGAAGAGAATTCAAATCCTAAATGTGATTTCTAATCAAGGAATCATATTATTTATCCATGGCTCTATCCCACTTAGGTATGTTTGATGCCTCTCTAAAATTTTATAGATCTGATGCAAAATTAAAAAAGGCATGTGGTCCACTCTAAAAGTTTACTTGAGTATGTCTATCATCATCTATATCCCCTACCCAAGTGCTAACACTCTCAAGTGACTACCTAGACAAAAGAGGGCCTAAAATGGGTGAGTCATGTATTGAATCCTCATCCTTTGATACATTCATAAAAGTGGATGAGGATGACTACCCATCACTCTGCTCACTATCAAAACTAGAAGAAGAATAAGTGACCTCTACCTCAGGAACCTACTGTGAATGATCTAAATCCTTGAACTGCTCATCCAAATTGAGTGAAACCAATGTAGAGGGGGAAGTGTCAAGTAAAGAGTCAATGGGACTCTTTTGAAACCTAACACCTCTAAATGAATAATTGATGAGTCATAGGATGAAGGATTCTATAACCCTTGACCCCATTTAGATACCCAAAAAAGATGAAAGGTTTGGATTAAACCTCCAGAGCCTTGCATTTTTTTTGGGAATGTACACCATTGTTAGTGATCTAAAGACCTTGAATTGATGCACCTCTAGTTTCCTATTATACCAAGATTCATAAGGAGTGATACCCTTTAAATCTTTGTGAAGAAATTGATTATGAATGTAACATGTACAATTGATGGTTTTTACATAGAACTATATAGCCAATGATCTAGAGTGAATCATATAATTGACCATCTACTTTAAGGATTGATTCTTGTGCTCTACTACACCATTTTATTGAGGAGTTTATGATACTATCTACTAAAGATCAATCCCCTCAATAGCACAAAAATATTCAAATTTATGATTGATTTACTCCCCTCCATTATCTATTTGAAATTTTTTGATGCACTTTCTATATTTCTTCTCATCTAAAGCCTTGCAGTCTTAAAAATTATGAAATTTTTTAGACTTTTGTTTAATAAAGTCAACCCATGTGTATCTAAAAAATTCATCAATGAAGGTGAGGATGTATCTAGCCATGGTAAAATACGGATAGGGAAACTTCCCCATGACATCACTATAAATCAAACTAAGAGGTACTGAAGCTCTCCTAACTTTGCCTTTATTGAATTTCTATTCAAGATGTTTTCCAATGACACAACCATCATAAAGTCCTTTAGATAATTTAACTCTAGGCAAGCCTATAACCATATCCTACTAACTTAGCTACTCAAGATAGTGGTAGTTAAAGTGGTTCAACCACTCATGCCATAGTCTACTAAATCTAGCTAAATGGTTAAGCAATGTGGTAAGAGGAAAATTTAGAGTGAAATGGGAGGTGTATAGCCTAAAATGGTGATTATCCCTCCCTAATGTAACTATAGAGTCACTGTGTAGCTCTCTAATCTCAACTAAATCTAGTGTGAACTTGACTCTCATGCCCTACCCTATGTGAGTAATCTGATACATTGAAAGAAGATTAGTTGATAGTGAAGGTACAATTAGAACATTTATGAATGTTCCACCTTTAACTTCAACATTCCATCTTATTGCAAATTATATTTGAGTGTCATCACCTAAAGTGATAGAGGACATGTTATAGGGATCTATGTCAAGGAATTCAACCTCTAATAAACCCATATGGTGTGAAACACAAGAGTCAATGACCCAAGATGAAGTAGATGTGAAATCCACTATAACTAAAGCTTTACCCTTAGTTTTATCCTTCCATTTTTCCTTTGCCTTAGAGGATTATTTGGATGATGATAATTATTTGATAGACTTAGGGACCCCTATTTTAGTTTTCTCTAGGAGATGTGTAAGGTGGTCTATCTCTTTTTCATACACTTATGCTCATCGTGCCCATTCTTCTTGTAATAGGATCACTTAAAATTTTCTCTCTTAGGTTTCTCTTTGGATGAGGAGTTTTTAGTGCTAGTTTTTGTAGTGTTTTTTTGTTCTTTCTTCTTCTCAAGATCCTTGCTCTTTTGTTTCTTATCCTTGTTTCTAGAGGCTTTATGTTTCCCATTCCTAGTAATGAAGGATAAAGGTTTGGAAGACTTGAGGTTTACCATCTAGATTAATTTATACTATTACTTAGTTAAATATGTAATTGAATAATACAAGGATGGAATTTTTTAGCTATCTCCCATGGCTCTCTTGGTCACATAAAAGGTAGAGATAAATATAGAGTAATTAGCTCCTAGTTTTGCAAGCACAAAAAGAACTAACTGCTCATCTTTCTTCTTGGTTTTACACTCTTTTAACTAAAATATTAGTGACTTAATATTGGTGAATAAATCCTCTAATGTGTCAATTTTTTTAGGGCTTATACTAATTATCTCAATCTCAAGCTCATGACCCCTCATGGTGTCAATTTTCCTAAACAAAATTTCTAGGGTTTCCCATACTTATTTGGGAGATTTGGCTGACTCTATGTGAAATAGGATTTTTGATGACAATGAAAGAGATAATATTACAAAATATTCATCACATATATTAAACCATTTTGTCTTATTTGCTTTAGCTATGGGCTCAACTTCTACCCTCATATTTATGTGAAACAACCCTTTACTTCTAAGAACCATTGTAATCTTACTTTTCCATTCCTGGTAATTTAAGGTTATGAGTGCATTAAAAATGATAATATCCATTATAAAATTAATATTAATATGTTTTTTTTGTTGTTTCATAAATCAAATGTGTAAACAATGAGATAATTATAGAATGAATCACAACCATAGTGTAACACCCTTGAAATTATGTCAGGTGCCCCCCCACCCCCACAAATTTTGGCACTTTATAAAGTAGCATATTTTACAAGTCAATTTTTTCAAATGTGTGGGAAATAATAAAATACACACTTTTGCAAAAGATGGTACTCAATTTTGAGTTACCATTTACAAGATATTAACAAAATAATTTCTCGTAAATAGGCATATGACTAAAAACTTGTACTTGAAACTTTAAAAAGTACCATTGGCCAAGATAAAATATGTCTTATAACCACTTTTTGAAACTATAATTTCTCCATGGACTTAAAAAAATCAATGGAAGTGAAAAAATGTTTACCTGGTTACCTTGATATATGTGAAAGCAAGTGTGGCTTCTTCTTTAAGTAAAAAATGTAGCTTTTACAATAAAAATAAATTAGAAAGCTATTTTTGAGAAGAGAAATGATGGATTACAATTTTTTTTCTGAGAAGGGTGCATCAAAGGAACCCAACACTAGGTACAAGTCTTCTTTGAGGCTCTATGAAGACAAAGGAGGTGCCAACGACCACTCAAGTGTAGATTCCAACACACTTCAACAAAAACTAGCTAATATTAAAAGTTCCAATGCCTTCCTTCCTTTCTGGAAAGAGACTCCACATATACTAACTCACTAATATCCCTCCAATATATAAAAAATCATATCAAACCAAAGGGTAGTGTAAAAGTGATTTTCCAGCACATAAGACAAAAAAGTAAATAGCACAACAGGCAAAAGTGCAGATCTAATTTGTTATCAATGTAGCATAAAATGCCACCTTTAGACATATCTCTTTCCCTTCCAATGCAAAAACAAATGATTTAATGCCTTCTTCTCCTCTTTTTCTTGACAAAAGAATACAAATTTCAAATCCAATATAGCTGAGGGAAAGAAAATAATGTTGTCCAGATCTTCAAAAAAATAGAATAAATTCTAGTGCCTAGCCAAACTTAGAACTCCTCAAATGTTTTTATATTTAGAAAAAAATAATGCCTAACTCTTTATGACAAATATTATCAAAAAAGAATCCAAAATAAGGTAGTATAAAAAATGAAATGCCTAGCATTAGCAAGTATGCCTCCTTTCTATTCCTTTCTCTATGTTGTTCTTATGTTGGCAGATCTTAGATAAGAGAAATAGGAAAAAAATGTCTAGTCTATTGCAGATCCAATGCTAAGATTCAACAAAAGTGCCATGCCAAAGCATCAGATTGAAATGCTAGTAAAGGCCAATACACTTGGAGGCTTGAATATCTCAATAGCATAAATAAATAATGAATTCAAAATATCATTTCTAAAATAAATCTCCTTATACAATTAATTCAATAGAATGAAAATTTTAAAATGGAGAGATCTAAGATGAAATCAAATAGACCTAAGATTCAAAATCAAAGACTTGGAGAAAAAACCAGATAATCTTCAGATCTAGATCAACTCTGATACCATATCAGAATGAGCTCTAGGAATGTTGATATAAGTGAATGCACTGATTTGAAATGTAATGTGAGACATGTATTATCCAAGAAAATATAGATCAAATAATGTAGCTACAAGAATGAACCAAAGATAAATAAGACATGAATGAGCCAAAATAATCCACATAATATTACATTAAAAATATGAAGGGGGAGAGGTGCATATATAGGTTGGAGAGGTAAAGAAACCAAACATTATAGTGAATGTGGTACTAATATTTCTAAGTATCCAACATGACCTCTAGAGCCCTAAGTAAGATGATACAACTGTATATCCAAAACCTAGTGGGTAAAAGGCCTACACCAACAACAAGGTTTGATCAAAAAGTAGGTAGAGTTGTATTAAAGTGACTTAATGAATTGTATAAGGTTGTGAATGAGTTTAAAGGTCTAAAAAAAATATGATGAAAACCTCTAAGGTGCCAAGAACCATGAACCGTTGTTTCATGTGATCCCAAAGGACTTTGGGTGAATGAGGGAAGTCAAGAAAAGGGTAGAGTGTTTTAGAAAAGTGTTCATAGATATGCATCATTTGGTATTAGATCCATCTAAATTATCTAGGAATAGGTATATATAGGTATGTATTTGATGATTACATGATTCATAGTAAATGTCTCATGTCAATCAATAAATTTCAATTAATTAAACAATTAGGTAATTAACAAGGAGTCTTGTTGAAAGATAGAGTTGAGAAGGTAGCCTAAGAAAGGTATGAGTTACTTGTGATTGATTTATTTATTTGAGTGTATTATAGATGGTATGTGATAGGTGAGGAAAGAAAATAATAAGTAGTGTGGTATAAATCCTTGAATCAAGAGATCTATTAACAAGCTCAAAAGAGAAGCTCATAAACAGAGCTTAGGAAAGAGAAAACAATCCTCGTGTAAAGGATAAGAGGTTGAAATGCCATAGTGAGGTTTGAGATAGTAGGGTTATAAGTGTGAAATAGAATAAATTAGTCTAAGTGAGGCTAAAAAAAGGAAGATTATGTACCCAAATGAGGTACTCAAAAATAAAATGAAAGGAGAGGTAGAAAGGAAAATGAGAAATAGGGTGGGATTTGAGTGACACAATGAGATAATAATTGAGATAGAGATAAAAGAAATGAAGTATGCATTGGAAATGATGGAAAGAGAGTTATTATAGATGTGAAATGTGTATAATCTAAAATATGGAATCAAAATTAGAAAAAAGGTTAAGTGCAGCTTTAGAGAAAGAATACAAGAGAGGGAAAACCAATAAGTAATGGAATATATGGAGAGACAATTGAAAAAGATGGAAACACAACTTACCATGGAAGAATAGAGAGAGGCAATTGGGCCTCAAAAATTTTATTCTAATATTGATTTTTCAGGGTTTAATTTAGGCCAATAAACAAAAAGTGAAGAGCATAATTGGGATGAAGAAATTGATTAGAGAATAGTCCATAGGGAAGAAGAAGTTGATAAATGGAAGAGTGAAGATACAACTAAAGATGAGGTTTTTTTATACCCTAAATATGGTGAAATACTTGATGAAGAAGAGTGGATAAATGAAAAGAAAAGATCATATGATAAAGAAGACACAACATGCCACATAAAGGAAACAAAGCTGGACCAAGAAGGCAAGAAAATAATAGGTAATGATTTGAATGAAATTTTTGATGAATATTATGAAGATGAAGATGATGTTTTATATCAAGATACAATAGGTTTGTTTAAGGAGTATATTGGAGAAGTAAAGAAGAAATAATCACATGAATTTCTCAAGGAAAATGATGAATAGGTTGAGGATGTGATTGATTTACCAGTCCATAAAGATGAGAATCGAAATGATGAGTTGACTAATTTGATAGTCAAGAAAGGATCAATAGTAGTGGATGACAACAAAATAGAAGCTACTAACAAGAATGTGTGTAAGTATGAGACCTTGAAATGGTCACCAAAGAAGGAAAATAATATAATATGGAATAGGTATGATGATGAATAGGAAGAAAAAACATTGTTAGAGGAAGCAACATATAGATAACGGTAATTTATCCTAAATGCCTTGAAGATTGAAGAGGATTATGAAAGAAAATAAATCAATATATATAACTACAGGTATAAATAGTAGTATGAGAAGCAATAAGAGAAATAATAAAGAATAGCATGGATGAAGAAGTAGAGGCATAGGTGTGGCAACAAAGAGCATACACATTTTTATAAAAAATTGACTGAAAAAGCATATGTGTGTCAATTTGTTTCTCTCCTTGGGATTATGATGCAAGGGAATCTTAGGAATGTTCAAGTTTGGACAAGGATGTATCTAAGAGTCATGAATATAAGTGAAATTTGAACTTAGGTCTAAAATAAGTTTCCCACCTTTTGTCTAATCTAAATTTTCAAATTTATAATGAGAGTTTAAGAGTGTGTTTGTGTATACAAAGGCATGTAAGGGACAAGGTTATATGAGGGATTATTAAGGGACCTAGGTGTATAATATAAATGTGTTCTTATGAAACTTTTATGCTAAGTCAGTTTAAGGAGTAAGGTGGTAATGGGTCTAGGGATTTTTAAAAGTTTATTAAATTAAGAAACAATTTTATATCTTGTTTTAAGATTTTAAATTATAGGTAGAGAGTGGAGAGTGTGAGATTATCTCAAGGAAGATATTAGAGAGAGAGAGAGAGAGAGAGAGAGAGAGAGAGAGAGAGAGAGAGAGAGAGAGAGAGAGAGAGAGAGAGAGAGAGAGAGAGAGAGAGAGAGAGAGAGAGAGAGAGAGAGATGTGAAAGGATGTGATAGGCAAAGTCAAGGACTATCATAACTTGTATGTGTTGATTAAAGATAATGAATAATAATTTTATCTTGAAATCATGTTCCTTGATTATTTTGATTCATGCATAGAGACAAGATTAACAAAGTTGGTGATTTCCATGTTTTATTATAAAGTGAATCTAGATTCTACAAGTGACAGGTATAAATAAGGAATGTGTTATATTTTTAAATGAAGGTGGACTCATTGTGTTGATATTTTGATACATGGATTGGTTTTAGTAGGATTCCTTCCATATTTTTAATATTTTGGTAATTATTCTTTTATCAATCTCCATTTTGTTTGGCTTATAAATAAGATAGACTTGTAGGAGTATACACATATAGGTAGTGAGCCAGAAAGTGAGATATAGAACCTTCTGAAGGTAAGTTTGTATGGAATGACATTATGATGTAAAATATGGGTTTTTGAATGGATTTAACCTTTTTTTTTCTAGGTGGTAGTGTATCTATAACATGTATCTTTTGTATTCAAAGGTGAAGTTTTGTGTATTTTGTATTAGATTGTGGTTGTACATAGTTTGGAACAAGAAGAGGTTACTAAACTAGAACACCAAATAGAAACTTAACTTGTGTAAAATTGTCTAAGGGTGTGATAATATATATAGGGTTATAATAGCTAGAAATTCCTCAAATTTGAGGTTAAGAACTAACAACTTGATCTTAAAACCCTATAATTGTGACTGTGTGCTCTTAGTGAGATAAATATCTTATTGAAAATCATGAATAGTATATGGGAGAAGGATTTCTAGTGATTGGAAAAGGTGGTTAACTATTATATACACCATAAATAATATGTGTAGGGTCATGAAATTTCTTAAAATATTTATAAAAAATTTATACCCTTCTCAAGCTTGACAGTCTAGCATAACCCTATTTTTAGGGTTTCAACAAAAAAATGCTTATGAAATGTGATTCCACTAGTAGATTTTGTTCAAAATTGGTCATTAGCTAGGTATTAGGGTCACTCAATATATATTAAATTTTGGTGAAAACATACAATTTTATACTATTATAAAGGACTATGCCTAAACAAGACCTTAAAAGACCTAACAATGACAAAAACACTTTGAAAAGTGATCCAGTGAAAGAGTTGGTGGACGTAACTTGGGGAAAAGATAGTATAAGAAAAAGGGTATCTGAAGTTGGGTATAGTTTCTTTATTGTCATCTATACAACACAATACATAAATAAATTCAACAAAAAAACTGCAAGGTTTTGTTAAAAGGTAGTTAGAGTTGTATTGAAGTGACTTAATGCATTGTAAAAGGTTGTGAATGAGTTGAAAGGTATAAAAATATTATGAGGAACACCTATAAGGTGCCAATAACCATGAAAAAATTATGAAGAACCATAGAACCATTATTTCATGTGATCCCAAAGGACTTTGGGTAAATGAGGGAAGTAAGGAAAAGGGCAAAGTGTTTTATAAAAGTGTTCATAGCTCTACATTATTACACTTCAAATCAAAAGGGGAACCCTAGGGGTATGATTTAATAACAAAATAGTATTCATCAATGGGAAATATTAGGATGATTTTAATGAAATAGGGAGTGTATAAATCATGACATAGGAATTTATGAGAAAATCTTAGTAAACATGAGGCATACTAAGTAATAAGAAAAGACACTAAGAGAATAGTGACCATATAAATACAAATGATACTTTCTCACAATAGGTAAAAAGCCTTATAAGAAAATAGTGGAATGATAAGATAAATTTATGAGAGTTATACAAACAAGAAAATTAAAATGCACCTACCTTCCCACAACATGTTCCCTATTCCTTAGGACCTCTTATAGAGCCATCGGTCCATTATGAAGATTGGGTACCTGTGTGAGAAAGTAGGTAACACTAAATATTTTTAAAATTATCCTATCCCAATCTAATGGCCTACTGCACCTGAATGGACCTAGACTCTATCATGATTCCAACTATGGAGTTTTGTATTTGATTAAGGAGAGGATATATGCTATAAATAGGAAATTGAATCTTTTGGTCTGATTAGACTTTCGTATTTTTATCTTTAAAATCATTTCCTTTGTTTAAATGATTTGGATTTTAATGTTTTTATGTATTTTGTGATTCCTCCTCCATATGTATTTGTAATAACTAACATGAATGATACAAGTGATACACATGAATAATCTTTATAATTTGGTTATAGGAGACTAAGTAACTAGAGATATGACTAAATAAACAACTTAGGCTTACCTATAAACTAGTATGTAGTCTCAAGTTTAAACTATATGTATGCTTAGTATGTGAAAATAAAAAAGGGAAAAAGGGAGATCAAATAGATCGGTTTATAAAACTAGTATACTTATAAGTCATCTTTACTAAATATTAATATTATAAATATAAAATATTAAGGGAATAAGGTTGTATAAAAAAGTTAAAATAATAATTATATTTATTTGAGTTTGAAAGATAGCAAACAATCATCAAAGATAAAATAAATAAATCCATGTGAAATAATTGAAACCATAAGCATAAGTTTGAATCCATGAAAAGAATGATAATAAGCCATAAGAGAAATATAGAGAGATTGAAACCATGTAGAACACATAAATCATAACATAATGGTTCATGCAAAAGATATAAGTGAAATAATGTTTAACAAATAGTCAAAATAATAAGATATATAAATGAATAAAAAATCTAAGCCAAATCATGTAATAGAATGATAAATAATGTGAGATAACACCATGTTGTGTTTAAAAATACCATTAGATCTAACCATAAATGTTATCCATGACATCCAACACATCCATATGTAGCTAAATTTTGACATTAGTTAGAGTCTCATCAATCTTCATGAAATGTTATGAAAATACTTCCTTCCATATCACCTCCTCTTAAAACCTAGGTGTAGTAGAATAAGAGTGATGCTCATGTGGTACCTCCTATTTTGGATACTCAATGTGATGGATAGGTATATTAATATGAATGGTATTTGTGGATATGAGGAGGTATAACCAATGGAAAAGGAGAAGGCTTCATTCACAAGTGACTTGTAAGAGGAGGAATAACTAGTGCTGGTGTAAACTATGGGAAATATTTGAGATGTTGTTAAATCACTCATCACCAATCAATATGATGATTAAAACACTCATGAAAAATAAAATATAATTCCACATATTTAGGGATGTTATTTGGAAGTATCTTGGGAGTTGGGACTATCTTGTCATTAGGATGGGCCATGAATGGTCACAAAGTGTCGATGTACTACCTAAGATTTTGGTCATGGGTATAGGAATGGTTATTTATTCCATGGAAGCAACAAATACAACTATTAGTAGACTATGAAGGCCTACTAGATAAAGTGGTATAAGATGAAACCTTTAACTTCTTATATAAATGACAATCTTTGGTCCAATGACTAGAAACTCTATGAATATCATAGCAAAGCTCATCTACTCATTGTGTGGTAAGGGGTCAAGCTAAGGTATTGTTATAAGACCATCACTAAGGGATAAGTTAGAGTAGAAATAATATCAGGTTCATCTGTAGGTAAGGTCAATTACATAATGGGTCTAATTAAAAATTCTAACGTCTATGGAGGAAGCATATTGGAAGGGTCATAGTATTTGGAAAAATGGTAGGGTCATGTCATGGAATGATCCATGAGCATAATCTTGAGAGGATATTTTATGACTGGAGGTGTAATACATGTATGCTCCATCTCTAATCTATGAACATTAGTGGAAAAATTAATATTAGGTACTATGAGATAAGGAATGATAGAGAAAAACTAAAATACTGAAATGAACAAGAATGATATCCAATAACCTCAACATTTTTAGCTTGGAAGAATAAATATAAAAATGGGCCATCTAAATAATAACCATCATCATAATTAGGTGTATTTAAGTTGATAGTACATGATTAAACTATTTTATCAGTCAAGAAATCATGGTGAATGGAATGTCTATTTTTTGTTAAAGTAACTGGAATGTCATCAAAAGATTATTGATGTTATAGAAGTTAAAGAGGAGGAAGTTGAGTGATGATGTTTGAAGAGAGTTAAAAAGTTTGATATTAATTATTATCTCATAGATATCATCATCATAATCATCATAGTTTAAGCGGTTAGGTGGAATATTTTGATTAGTTTTAGATAACCATTATAACCTCTAGTGGAGTTGATGGGATAGTTAAAGGGTTAGGATTTGCAAAATGGAATGTTGGGAAAGGGTTCAAGGGTGGGTATTTTAACAACACATAATTCTTGGAATTTTTTGAAATTATAAGGATTCATTTCCCCTTGAATATTGTATACATCACCATTTTAAGGGAATTTGGCACATTGTCATGTGGATGAAGCAACTGATCTCATATGATGAGTCCAAGGTTGACCGAGTAAGATATTGTAAGAAAGTGGAAATTTAAATATCATAATTTTCAAATGGATGATAAAAGGATAAAAAATAATGGGAATCCAAACACAACCTAGGGGAGTCATTTATCTTCTATCATAGCCTTGGCATGTACTGTGTGTGGATTTAAGGTTACATTCAAAGTATCCAAGTGTTTTAATAAAGCTAATGGAATCAACACAAGTGACTAAACCTTCATCAATTAAAGCATTATTAACTTCGATATCACCTATTTGAAAGATAATTAATAAGGGATGTTCATCTGCATGAATTAATATCTCGTATGTAATCATATAAGAGATAATAAACGTAAGTGTGAGAAAGTGTCCATTGTTTCATCAACATGGATGGACATATATTCACATTGTTGAAGTATTTTATCTTAAAATATGGATAAGGTATTTTATTTCCCTATAGGAGGAGTATGAGGGATGTTATTTTGAATAATAATTACATTAGGTGATTACGATGGAAAGGATAAGTTCTCATAATCTCTAAGAAGGGAATTTGAGATGTGAGATGGGAAAGTTCTGCAATAGGATTCCATTCATCATAACTTGTGAGAGGATTATTATTTAGAGTTTAATAGTGTTATAATAGATCCTTTTAATGGGTTTAGATGTGAAATTAAACTTATGTTTATAAGGTATGGTTTATTTAGGTCGGTTTCAAGTAGGTTGATTGACCTTAGGTGATGTCATTGTTTATTGAGGTATTTTGTGTGGTTGAGAAGAAGAAAGACTATTTGATGTTTGAGGGATGTTTTCCTAAGGTATGTAAGTTTGTAAAATATTCTAATTTATGTTAATGGTGTGAGAGGTATGCTTAATTTGTGTTTTTGAGGGTGGTGTTTGTATGTGTGTTGGTTCCTCATGCCCTAATTCTATGAGATGAGATGGGGACATGTTTTGAATAATGTGAAATGTTGAAGAAGTGTGATGGTTAGGTGTTGGGTTTGAATCAATATAAGAAATTATTATCATAATATTAATCAAATTAACCACATTTTCATTATAAATTTTGAGATCTATAATACTTTCAATGTTGTTAGTAGTAAGGATAGGTTTTTCAATGTTATCTTAGTGATTAAGAAGGGGATACTTATAGATAGATAAGTGAACATTATATTGGTTTAAATATTTGTTTCTAGTATGAGTTTCATGAGAATTAAGTGCTATGTTATAATATTTTTGACATTTTCATTTAAGTGATTCGTGGTCAAAGTTGGGACAAAGGAGAAAATACATAGCAAGATTTTGTAATTTTATACAAGTCTCATGAAAATGGACCCAACTTCCATGGAACCAAAAAAAATTATTTGGATCATACCATGTATTAATAGGATGAGTGGGGTAAAAATATCATAGTATAGGTCTTGGAAGAAATTTTTGAATTTTTACTAATGACAATGATTTACACACATTAATATGATTGTTTTGAGAAAATTTGGGATTATGATTATAATTTTTATTAATAGGAGGGACATTATCCATGGTATTATTTAGATTAATATCTTAAATGGTGTATATTATGTCATAATCATTGGTAACACCATCATTGGCTACATTACAATTTTTATTTTTGATAAGATGCGAGTTCTTGTTGTAGGTTGAGGAGATTCAAATTGGCACATGAATAAATCTTGGCATTTAGCTTTGTCAAGATCCTCCTCAATAATTTTAGAGAAAGGGTCCTAATATAATATTTTAGTTTTGAGTGGATTTCATTAGTAAATATGTGGAAGAGGTTTTCATCTATCATATTATGCTCATGTTTATTAGACAAAGTTTTCTATTTTTTGATGAAAAATGGTACCATTTTAATTTCTAGTTATTTGCAATTGATGATATGAGCTAAGATATTTTAGATAAGATCAATAATTTGGAATAATTATAATAGTGAATTGGCCAAGTATTATAATATAGTAATGGAGTGGGTTTTTATTTGATTGTACTTGGATAGTGTTTTAGCTAAGAGTTTAGTAGAAGTGAAAGTATTGAGCTTAACCCAATCTTTGTAAAGGTTACTAAATGTTTTTAGATGTAGGGTAGGATCCATAGATATATTATACATGATGGTGGGAGTGATACCTCCTATGCCAATGTTGTAAATTTAAGGTACTATAGGTTCATTTTATAAATGTTTGATAGTTTTGTTGATAAGTGGGGGTTATAGTATGAGGTTACCATGTGAATCCCTAAGGAGGGGTGCAAGATTATGATTTTATGCTCCTTATTGAGTATGTTAGGGTTGGTTTTGGAGATGTATTAGGTGATTTTGAATTTTCATCATTTTATTTTCAATATTAGTTTGAAATGTATGCATTTGGTTAAGTGTTTATAATAAAAGTTGATTTGTTTCAACAACATTTTGGCTAATGGATGTAGAATTTGATGCATTAGTGTTATTTGAGGTATTAAGAGCTTAAGATGCACTATGAGTATGAGATGAGTTAGTGGCATGTGCCACAATAATGGCACAAGAAGTATTAGTAGCATGAGATGCACTAGTAGCATAAGTAGCATTAGTATCATGAGATGCACTAGTAGCACGGGTATGGGTGAGGGTATTTTGAGGTTACCTACTAAAGTTTTAACCTTCCATATTTTTAGAAATACTTGTCATGGAAGTATAATAAGACATATTAATGATGTTATAGTGTGGTAAGGAGATATAATAGAGGGAAAAGGTGTGGATGAAAAGAAATGGCTTACCCTAAATCTTTGGGAAAAGCTAGGGGAAGGTGAATGGGGTTCTCTTATATGAGGTCCAATCATGAGGTTATAGATGATTGTAAGATATTTTCCTCTATATTAAGGATTTTCATTGATGAAAAATATCATTTCAATCATGTACTCAAGGTCACACTCATCTTATAGTGAAAATAAGGGGTTAAGCATTATGGAAGAATAAGGAGGAGTCCCATAGTTGGTAGTGTGGGTGGAAACATTACTTTGGTCCATGGTAGGAACCACAAGGTGTGTTTTAGGAAACCTATTAGGATTAGTCAAATTCATCATGTTTATTTGATTCAATTATGTATTAATGTCATAAAATAAATTCATGATGAGGGAAGAAAGCTAAACACTTATCAAAAAATGATGATAAACTAGTAGGTTCCTAGATTGAACCAGTTGACATTATCTTGTAATATAATAGGAAAGGTAGGATGCAAGAGACATAGTTGAATAAGTTGACTATGTTATGCAGATGGTTAAACCAAGAAATTTTATTAGACACATAATCATATAGGCTAACTATGTGTTGAATAGAAACATAAAAAGTATTTTATAATAGACTACGTCAAACAAGATGACTATGTCCTATATAAGGGTAAAAATACCAACCTGCAAGAGACTAGGTTGAAAATAATGATTGTGTTCTATATAAAAAAATTAGGAGACACAATCAAGTGTGTTAACTATATATTGAGGGTCAATCTAGCCGATCTAGTTTCAACACACAACATAAATCTTGTACTAATGTTGGCCAATATAAGTTTTACAATATAATATACAATTATCAATGGGAAAGCAAAAAAATAGAAATGTTAATCTATGCATTCATTAAATGTTTTAAATTATAATTTTAAAATAAATATGATAGGGAGTTGTATTTAGAAAGGAACTAGAAAGGTAATTTAAATATGGTTATAGGTTGTTAAGGCCGAAAGGGATATGTATTGGTGATGGTGTTGGCTTGGTATTGGGGCCTACCCATTCACTTCACAATCCTACAGTGATAAGGGTGTTGGGTGATTTTAAAATATATAACATCAATCATATATTTATACTTAACCATAAAATTGAGTCAGTCAACTTCCCACTTGGTTATGAAATACAAGTAGGTAGACTTTGGGTATAATTTTTAATATCTTTTTGATATTATATAGTTTGGATGTGTGTGAATAATAATAAAAATTAGTGTGACTCAATTAATAAATTAAACTTTTATATTTATTTTATGTTTTTTATTCTAGGAAAGCAAGAAGCAAAATGAAATCTGAGTTAATTACTAGAAATATGAGTTAATTCTTTTTCTTGAAGAGGACAAGTTCAATTAGGTTGATTGAGTATGCAAATAATATAAAATAGAATCAATTGTGTCAATTATATTTTTTGAAGCAAGGGACAAAAAACATAGTCGATCAAGTCTCTTAGGAAAGAAGCAAGTACAAATTAAATTGATCCTGTCAACTTAGTTAACTGTAGGGTTATAGTTTTATATACTAAAAAATGTTAAAAATAAGACTAAATTGAAGAAAAGAAATGACTGAGATGGTGAGAATGAACCTGATGATTTTTAATGATGTTGAATTTGTTATTTTTATACTATGTCATCTAGAGAAATATTGTTGACCTACTAATAGATTTATCTAGGTCGCCTAAGTTTGAAAACCTATATGTGAAGAAGTGAACTAAATCAAATAGGTTAATCTAATTACTTTTGGTTAAAGATGAACTACATAAAATAAAACAAAGTTGTTTGAATTGATTGTGTTAAACTTGTGCATAAAATATTATACTGAGTCAATAGATTCAATCTAATGATTTAAAAATGAAATATATGATAAATGATAATAAATGAAATCATGAAATAAAACCTAAAATGGTTATATTCATGTTGGGTTCACCATAATATATACAAGGGAAAGTGAAGCTAATCTATAAATTAATGAAAGATTAAAGAAGATAAATCAAACTAGCCCTTCCACTTGTTACATTTGGACAATTAGGGTCATGATTAATAAGGATCTACTATACCTAAATAAGGGGTCTCTTACGACAAAATATCACTAATAAGGGTTTAAAAGACTCTAGTTGAGAAATACCACACAATAACCCTAGCTAGGCGCTATGGTTTCTAACAAAGTAAAGTAAATCTAATCTAGTGCTCACCAAAGATTGTGGAACAAATGGGGATAATAAACATAAAATTAAACATGCAAATAATAAATCTACTCAAGTTAATATAAAATCAAATTTAATTTATGGAGAGATAAATACACTCAAAATCCATTACTTATGATACTTATATCTACCAAAATATAGGAATAAGAGTTAGGAATACTTACATTGAATATTAACCCATCAAGGCTCAATCTCTCCCTTGGTCAATGGTTCTTTGTAAGAGGTTTTTGTGGTTTGTAAGGATCACAAAGATAGCTCATATTTAGGATATAATACTTATCCTATGCATCCAAAACATTTACAAAATACAATATTATTCTCTCCAAGTGTAAACCCTAAGAAATTAATCATCAAGTAGAATTGTGGAAGAGCACATTGTAAAGAAGCACAAATGAATGATTATCTTTATCTCTCTAATGCAAATGGGGTAAAGGATGTGTTTATATAACCATATATAACCCTAAACCCTTCTAAAGTTTTAGCCAACACATTTGGCCCAATCAACTAATTTGTTTTTAAAATAAACTAGTTATGTCAAATATTAAGTTGGTTGGGCTGACTTGGTCCCATAATGTGCTCATTTCTTATAACAAGGTCGGCCCATTTGACTATGTTTGGAGGATGGTAAAAATATATTTTGTTTTAGGTAGGGCCTATTTAAGGTAGTAAATTTCTTGGAGGAGCATGTAATGGAGGCTTCAAATATTAGGGAAACATATAATATAGGTTTGTGTTGGTTTTAAATTGTGGGATAGGGAATAAAAATATCATAAAGCACTAGGGAATTGCTAACCCCTTTCTTAATGCACACTTTAAGGAATGTACTTAGAGATATTGAGACTCAATGGGTTCCTATAGGAGATAAAGCATCAGTAATAAAATATTGTGTGTATATAATATGCACCATGGTATTTTCAACAACTAACATTCTAATAAGAGTAGGTAATTACTGCATAAACTTTCCTCATATGCCTCTCACAAATAGGTCCTGTATAGCTTCAAAATATGAATATCCTTGTACATCATACTTTCAATATATCCATCAATCATATTTTTTGTATAGTGATCTATCACATGGGTCTTGTTGTATCATAAATTTTAACTGTTGAGAATTTGAAGATACCTTCTCAAATTTGGGATAACATGGAACTATCTATGCATATGGGTAATCTACTACAAGAGATAGATCTATAGATTTGAAGGGCTAGCTCCATTGATATATATTTTAGGCTCACACACTACACTAGAATAATAAATATTGGGGGTGAAAATGGAATAATGAAACTTAAATAAACCTATACTAATGAAGGTGATATACCAAATATAAATCCACAAACATACTTGAATATGCACTAAAAAAGAAGATTGTTAAAACTGATCTCAACTCAATGTTATTCTAGTATAAGCATTTCTACATGGAGATATATTTATATGAATATATAGAAATGGGTGAAAATTATGTCTAATATTAGACACTAATAATCTCTCTCTCACTTTAAAAAACACCTAAAAAACATATACACTTCATGAAACTTGTTAGAAGAATTACTACTCACACAATGCATATAAGAGTAGAATGGAAGCAAGGAAAAGACATTCATCACTTGTAATCAAAATAGACTAATTGACATACTTAGGAAATAATTTTAGAGACTAAAATATCTTGAGAAAAAAATATTCAAATGCAAAATAAGATGTCAAAACCAATAGGGTTTTTCCATACCAATTGTAGATCCTTTACAATACCAAAATGGATTTAATATATAGAGCATAGGAGAAAAGAGAGAAAAAGTGAAGTTGAATAGTCATAAGGCCAAGAATAAAGGATTGAAATATATTTAAAATTCAAGAAAATATAGTTATAGATTGTGTCATGAGGTCTTCTTAGATAAGTGTCCATATGAAATATGACACCTTCTTGAAGTTGGCATATAAATCTTCATTGTCTTACTTGAAACTACCTTCTTGATGAGGAGTTAAATATATATCCAAAAATGCCTTGGAATTTATTAAAATATATATCATATCCTAAGAAAATGAAAATAATATTGTGACAGTCATTATACTCCCATCAATTGATGACCTTCTCTTGGGTACTTGTTGTTCACTTCCTTACAACTGCACACTAGCCCTCTAGGCTTGAATGCACACACTTATCACTAAGGTGACCTATAGATTCTCATGGATATTAATTTTATAAATTTAATAAACCTAATAAAGACTTATTTTTCCTATAGTATATAAAATATACCTCAAAATATTTAGTATCACACTTCTCACTTCCAACTTAAGTAGTCACATTATTTTTCATTGTCTTCTTCAAGACTGTCTACAATAACCAACTTAGCAGAAGAACATAAATGAATGAATAATATTATAATTGGGTTTTATGAGTTATAATACATCTATAAAAACATTAAATAATTATTTTAATTCACCTATTCCCTTCTACACCTCTAATTCAACTCAAATCCTATAGAAAACATAAAATTAGGCCTACCTTTACAAGTGACAGTATTGAATAACTGGGTGTCAAGTACCCTGATAGAGTTAAAAATGGATTAAAAAAACTTTTATATTCAATTTATCCCTCATAGATGAATTTACATTCATATTTTATTCATTGGGTTCTTGAGAGGGTTTTAAGAGGGTTTCAGGTCATTTAGATTATTAACAATGATTCATAAAAGTTAGATTTTTAGCCCTCAAACAAATTATATTAGGTTTAATTAAATGAAACCCTCATCTACCACTAATTTATTGAGACACCATGGAATGTTTTTGTACATGTATGAGCAAAATAAGTAGGCTCTTGAGCTGTTTCTATGCATTTTGGATATCCCTGAGATAAAATTATGCTAAAAAGACCAATTCTAAGTTTTTCTATGCTAACCACTGAATTCAATTATTAATAAACATTCACATAAATGATAATACATTTTTTAATGATATCATATGGTGATAATATTGATATTAGTCACCATGAGGGTCCTTGTTTATTTCTAGGCCTAATAGACATTAATTATGTATCTAAGCATGTGACCACCTCTAAGTGTTTCCAATGTATATAGGTGCCTTATAAATATTTATTAATATTAATTGAAACATTATACATCATATTATAGTCACTCAATAATCTCCTTTTCATCCTTTTCTCATTCATGTATAATGTCTATAGGTTATGTTGACTATGGATAGCCTCTAGTCAGAGACAAAATAGAGGACACCTCCCCTATTATTATAGAAAAAATAATAAAATATAGGTATTTATAAATTCATGAGGACCCTATATTTCATGTTATAAAGTTTTATCATGATCCAAGATCCCTTTAAAACTTAAACTCTCCAAACTAGCCTCTAGGCTTATGACTATGTACAGTGTTTTGATAGGGTTTAAGGAATCCTTAGATATAACTATATATGTTCATATTTGGATCCATGAATCACATATAAACGTGATAAAATAAATATTATAGTTTATTATATGTTTTCATATTCATCTTGTATGTTTTCTGATCAACCAAACTATATCTCTCATTAGCTTAGCTAGTCTGCAATATGGACCAAACTATATGTGTTCATTTAGGAGTATGAGAGATTCCTGTAGGTGGTGATACTTTTATTGAACATTGTATTTAAAATAATTTTATTCATCCTAAGGTAAATAGGTCCATTTAAAATCTTAATATATTCATCTCTTCCTTGAGACCATATAGTCATTCCACTATCAACACACTAGGTGTCACTTACAAGTTCTAGGTTTCTTTTAGACTAAAAGGTAATATATTTGACTGAGTGTTTAAAGTGGAAACTTGATTGAGTTATGATCCATTAAACCATAACCTTATCTTAACTATTTTTTTTAAAAAAAAAAATATGTGACATCTCCATCTAAGATGTAAGAATGAAACTATTAGGTTTGTTCATATCTCATAAACCTTCACCATGAGATGCTGTTGTGTATGAGAAAAAACCCTTTCAGAGAAGTTAAGGTAAAATTTCCCACTTATCAAATTTATTCATCTTGACTAAATTTAGGTCTTTAATTTAATATACAATCAACACTATGAACCTTGAATGACTTTATAACTCTATTCAAATCTTGAAATTGTACACAACCTATTTCTTGGGTTTTATATAGTCCTACAATTATCTATACATACCTACAGGTGATTGTATACATTAGGGCTCTAGTTAGTATTTACTTAGTGTATTAGGATTCCATATTAATAAAATTATATATCCTTAAATGGATAATATGAATAATTTATGCTATATGAAGGTAAAAACAAACATATTAGCCTTGACCCAAAACCATTTGTAGGAAGATGAAACTCTGTAAATAACGACCATTATTATGCAAAATTCATGATATTCTCTCTTATAAAAAGAGAGTGATTATATATATATATCCCTCCATGTTAACACATTACAAATATATTTAAATCCACATGAAAATGATGAAGATACTCTTCAAGTCCACATACACCACTTGGTTCACATAGACCAATGTAAACAGATGAGAAAACCAAGCCATTAGGAATGTGCAGGAAATTTGGAAATGCTAAAAATATTATTGATTTTTCATGTATCACATGCAAAGAATATAAAAACCATGAAAATTAAATTTAAGGTCATAAATAATACTAACATCCCCCAAGTTTACTCACTCCAACTCCTCTTCTCATGTCTGTACCAATAGAAAACCGTTGATCTCTTTTAACCTATCCAAGAGAGTGTTAGGAGAGAGAAACTAGTTATGATCAATTTTTAAAATATTAAATCTTATTTAACATATAAAATACCTTTGGTAATGTCAAAACATATCCCTAAAGCATCATACATGCTAGGTGAGTCACCTCTATATGTACAATTGTCTGAAACTAACCTTTTATAGATGATCTTCCTCTTTCTTACATTAAACCTACCACATTTCAAGTTGAAAATATTTTATGAAATTCCTTGACATATGGTATGTTATATTACTTATTGACACCTTTTTTCTTTAGTTTAAAACCATATAGTTCCCTTAGAATGACCAAAAGGTGTTAAAATTGGATGTTAAAGGTAAGATGACAAATATGATAAGGTTAGAACACATTTAGTGACTTTAAAGGCTGACTTGACATTATTTAGGACCTTGATGAACATTTAAAACCTATAAAAACCCCATGAATATTTTGAATATGTATCAGGTTTGACTTAATTTGACCTAGGGTTAAATTTAGTTAACTTTTTTATGATTTCTAAGGGATAACATGGTTATGCTAGAGACCAGTTGACTTATCTATCCTTGGGTAATGGAATCACCCATATGGTTAAATTAACACTAATATGCCTCTGAATAAACCAAAACTCACACCAAACACAATAGGAAATAAACACACAAAAAAATAAATGAAAACACACAACAACTCAAAGGAAAACACACACCTATCCTAATATGTATAAGACCTCAAACACTCGAGGTGAAAAAATAATTCCATCATTGATTTTTATAGGGTCAAAGACAATGATATTGACATCACTATTTCTCCATGAGAACAAACCCTCATATGATGTATACTTGTCAATGAATACTTGCTTATGTATATAGTCAAATGACTTACTATTGTTAGATCCTTTATTGACTACAAGTGTATCACTTGGATCTCTCATGAACACTCCATCTATCTCTCTAAGAGGCTTGTTTGAGAATGTATCCTACTTGAACTTTGTCATTTCTACTTGTCACTCCTTAATATGATCATTGGGAGTCATGAAACCTTTCCCAACTCCAAGTGTGTTTGCATCATGATATGTCTACCACTAGTAAAATTTGATAAATAAATGACTACATAACTAAAAATTTTAGTCACAACAACTAAAAATGACTAAATTATACTATTTTTTTGTAACATAGCTATAAATGACTAAATAAATGAATAATTTGATCGTTGGCTAAAAACACAACTAAATAATTAGTTACACAAATAAAAATGACTAAATAGTTAGTCACATAAATAAAAATTATATAATATGATATTAAAGTGGATAATTAAAAAGAAAATTTGAATTAAGAAATTATTGGTGGGAGTGGGTTGTATTGCATGCATAGGGTTAATAGTGAATTGGGAAATTACTGGTAGGAGTGGGGAGTATAATAGAGTGTAAAATTTAGTAGAGGTAATTCAATGGTAGAGTGGGGAGTATAATTGGAATTATTTTTGAAATGTACCTCTAAAAATAGGAGTGTTTGTTAATTTTAATGGAGCTAAAGCTGACCAAAGAGGGTTTGTGTGCCAATTTTATGGCATGAGGCATTTTGGGTTTTAGAAAATAAGTATAGCAACTACTTGCAAGGGTGATAAAGCTTATTTGGAGAGGACCTAGATACTTCTAAAAAGGTAGGCAAGGAATTTAGAGTTTGGTACAATGAATTTGAATTTGGTGAGGCCCTCTTTAGTGAATTCAAATTTGGGTATTCCCTTTGTAGTGAATTCAGAGGTAATTCAAAACCCTCATTACATTAAACACACAATCTATAGCTTTTTAATTGGTAACTATATCTATCTAGGAGAACAGAATTAGTGTATTATAATAGATGAGTTATATAAATAGGAGGGTATCTTGTCATAAGACATTGACTACCATGTAATAATTTGGAGTTCTTGAGATTGTGAAAGAATTGGATGATTTTACTCATTGTATAATAAATACAATGTAGTGACCATATCTTGAAGTTGTCTATTTGTGTTCCATGTTATCATGAATGGGTATGGTATTAATTTCTAATTTTGTAACAAATTCACCAACCTAATCCCTAAGGCTCTTTTTCACTAAGTCTTCATGGCATGGGTTGTGCATGTACATCATAATTATTTTTTATTGGTTGGTTTAACTTACATTAGTTACATAGGCAACTAAGTACCAGAACCATACATATAATTCTAATTTTAGCAAAATATTTTTTCATTAGTTTCTTCTATGCATTTTGGAGCATATGGGAATTGAACTTCTAACATGCATACAAATTTCAATTCCTTTGATCACTTTTACATTAAAACATAGGTTCATGTCCCTAACCTAGACCTTAATGCTTGGGTAATATTATGTGCAAGCCTAATCTATTAATTGCATGGAATCCTAAAATATGGTTTCATATGACATAGTTTAAGTTATGTAATTTTATCAAATCAATGTGGTCACCAAGCTATTTTAATTGATACTATATGTCCACAAATGGGAGTTTATCAATTTTTAGAAAAATTAATCTTATCTCAACATGTTAATAATTTATTTTAGTAAGTAATGCTCAAAGTTACAATGAATAATTCATTAGCCTATTCGTTAGTGTTTATGTATTCATAAACATTGACAAGATTTCCATATGTTTAAATGCTTATGGTTCATCAATAAAAAAATAATAAATTATGTGTTCCATTGCTAATGCATTTCTTTAATTATCATATAGACAAGGAAGGCCCTCAATAAAACATGTATAAAAATAACATTTGTTTATTTCCAATCATAAAAAGAACATCTGATTCTCTAGAGTGATGCCCAACTATATTTCTTGAATTTGAATTGATGTAGAGTGAATTGTATCCTGTAGAGTGATATAATTCTAATTTTTTAGAGTTCTCTGTATCTTGATTTTGTGAAGTGCTCTAAATTTTGGGTAAGTGCTAAAGAGTACTGAAGAGAATGAGTTTACATGTATTAGATCTTGAGTAAGTTGATTTTTTCATATTTTTGTTTTTTTTTTTGAAATAGGAAACTAAATTAATACTGGAATGTAGAAAATTATATATGGTTCAATATCAAAGGTTGACTATAGATTAATATCATGCATATTATGAGAGAGTAGTTGATGAGAAGGACATGGACAAATATCCATGTCCATGTAATGACTATCTTGGTAGAAAGGTGAAAAAAATAAATATGATTTATCAACATATGATAAGATATGGGCATAGTGGTATAAGCCTTTGGGATTACAATTATTATTAATATATGATAGAATTTTAGAGTGTGAGAGATGAAGAGGCAACAACATAGATGAATGGGCACCAAACATAGATGAAGAGGTAGCAATGTTAGATGAAGGGTTTAAAGTTGATATAATGTTGAATTAGGGTATAAACAATGATTGGGCTAAGTTGATGGATTATGATTCAAATCTTATGTATGCTAATTACAATTTAAGTCATTTGACAACAATCCTTCAAGTTTTTAAGTTGTAAGTGGTGCTTAGTTAGACAAATGAGAGTGTATATTAGCTATTGGCATTATTAAGTTTGTTTTTATCAACTAACTCCACATTGCTAACAAAACAAAGTCAATGTAAAAACCAAATCAATAAGCTAGGATTAGGTTATGAAAACATCCACACATGTGTGAATGGTTTTGTATTATTTATCAATAATCTTGAAATTGAGAGTGAATGTTCAAAATGTCATGAAGTAAGGTATAGACAAAGGTTAAAATTAGTTATGGTTCCTAGAAAGGTTCTTTGCCATTTTTTGATAATCCCATGATTACTCTGAATGTATAGGTATAGAGACATTGTTGAAATTATGCAATGGCATGCCCAAAATAAGAGCATTGATGGAAAATAATGACATGTGCCTAATTTTAAGATGTGGGTGGAATTTTATAATAGATGGCCTAATTCTTCTCAAGATCCTCATAATATAAGGTTGGGATTGGCTCTAGATGGGGTGAACCCATTCTCAAATCAAATTACTAAATGGTAAAATTGGCTAGTGTTTTTAATAAATTATAACTTGCCTCCATGGTTAGAAATTAAACCATTTTTATTAATGATATCATTGATTATAGTAGGAATAGAAGTGTGACTTTAGATACAATTGATGCTTATCTAGAGACATTACATGATGAGCTAATGGAATTATGGAAAGGAATTGAAGTAATTCAATCTTTAAGGGACAATCGTTAAATAAAATTCACTTTAAGATCTTCCTTATTGTTTATGATTCATGATCTTCTTGCATATGGCACATTGTCTAGTCTCACTATTCATGGATACCATGGATGTCTTACTTGTAACATTAAGGATTTTATGAGGCACTCAAGAAGCTTAGTAAGTGTATTTATCATGGACATCATGTGTACCTTAAAATGGATCATCCATATCATCGACCAAAAACACATTTTAATGCTCAAGAAGAGAATCGTCAAACACCATTGCTAGTAATGGGTGATTACATTGTTGAGAATGGACCAAAAAAATGTCATTTATAATTGAAAATGATGGGATTATTGGTAGTAGATATGATCCATGTAATGAAAGTGATGTAAAATAGTTGTGCATATTCTATAAGTTGTCATACTTTAAGGATATAGCCATTAGGCATATTGTTAACTTTATGCATACTGAGAAAAATATAGCCTATGCTATTATAAAAACTCTTTTTGGTGATTTTGATAATATTTCATTATGTGAAGACATTTTACAACTAATTATTTCTAAAAATATTTGGATTTAAAAATATTATGATAAAAAATATAGAAAACCTAGTGCTCCTTATGTCTGGTCAAAGGCACAACGTGCACAATTCTTACAATTGATGTCTCAAACTCACTTTCCCACTGGATATGCAAGTAGTAGTATTAGAAGCCAAACTGAAATTAATGGTATAAGAGGCCTTAAGACCCATGAGTATCATGTCATAATCAAGAATATTTTACCTAGTGTGGTTAATATATCAAGTTTGGCAAAGGGGCCAAGATTGGCAATTATAAGGTTGGGCTTAATATTAAAGAAAATGAGTTTACATGTATTAGATCCTTTGAAATTTGATAATTTGAGGGAGGAGGTTTTTTAATTCCTTTGTATATTGAAATGGGAATTTCCACCAATAATCTTTAACATTTATATGCATCTTTTGATACATCTAGAATATGAACTAGAACATTGTGGCCTAGTAAGAATGAGATGGATGTATCCTATAGAATTATATATGAAGGTTTTGAAAAAATTTGTTCATACTAGTGAAAAATTGGAAGACAACATGTCTGAGGGATATTCAATGCAAGAGGCCATGGGATTTTGCACAAAATATATGAAGGGTTTTTAAAATGTTAATCGATGTGTATGGGATGATGATGAATATGAGAGAGTTACAGGTGAATTATTAGAAGGAAATGAATGTCACATCAAGATATCACATCAATAAATAAGTGTGATACATGCCTATATTATTCAAAACACATATTCATTTGATAAGTGGTACATATAAAAAAATTTACACAATAATTTATTTACTCAATTGCATTTATAAATTTATATTATTAATCTTAATATTTGTATGTTAATATTATATGTATAAAATATGAAGAAGAGAATCAAACTTGGATGAAACATCGACCTCAAAAGTGAAAATGTCATGATTTGATTGGAGGTGATTTTTTTCCAAAATTTAAAGAATGGATTGCTAATGTAGTCAGTAATTCAAAATAAGAAGGTCAATATATAAAAATGGAGGAAAGTGAGCTTTCATAATATCCACATTTATAGGCTATGTATTTTAGTGTAATGTGGGCCTATGGTAGTCATTTAAGAGTGGAAGTAAAAGATAAAGGAAAGACAATTTATGATTGTGTTGTTAATATTGAATTTACTCATGAAACTGGGAAGAAATTTTATGTTGGATTCATCCAAGAAATTATTCAAGTGTATTTTGGTGAAAATAGTCTTATATTATTAAAATGTAAGTGGATCCAACCATCTATAGTACAATTTAATGAGTATGGATTTATATGCACAAATACATGATAATTTTTATTAGAGACCGATGAGCCGTATGTTTCCCATCTTCAAATTAACCAATCATTTATAATTGATGATGTAAAAAAACTAGGATGGTCATATGTCATTCAAACATAGTCTTTTTTGAAATGAAAATTCATGGAATTTATTGATATAATGCCTAATGGGCAATATGTTAATTTACAAGAAACATTAGAAGAAGTGGATGAAGACCATGATGGAGTGTTTGAAGAAGATATTTTGATTACTAATGAAGAGACTGGGAGAGAGAATGTATTTCATGTCATAGATGAGGATGAAGAATAAAATCAAGTAGATGTAAACATGAGTGATCAATATTCTAATCTTGTTGGTAATGTAGATGATTATGATGATGTTTTGTCACTTTAACTAGCCTGTCACCTAAACTTGTTAGCTTATCACCTAAACTTTGGTTATACGTATGGGGTAATTTATTATTGAATTTAATGAATATCTGAGTATAGGTGTGCTTATTTACTATTTTTTTATTGATAAATTTCTGAATGTAATCATCATTATTCTATTATTACATTGTATACAAAACCTGAGATGTTCACTACTGATTTGAAGTGCATTTAAAGTAGGTTCAATCATTCTTCTTATTTTTCTTACTTTGGTTGAAATTAATTTTGTTTAGTTAGAATATAATTTACTATATGTCATATATGTTTTCTATATGCTATACTTTTCTAACTTCTCTAGAACTTCTAGATATGAAAAGAAGCAAGCAAGGTCTAAAGGTATCAAATAGTGTAAAAAGATACCTGTAAAATAAATAAATCTTTAAAATCTTGAAAAAAAATTGTAGTAATTTCTCTGATATTTGGATATATTTAGTTTTTAATATATCTTATAGCCTCCACATGCATTGAATATGCTTATGTGAAGTAAAAAATAATGAACATCTATGATTTAATAATACAAATAGATATCTTAACATTAGGTAAACAAAATATTTAACCTATACTACTAAACAATTTGTGTGAAAAGGCAAGTAGAATTTCCTATCATTATCCCCCTTACTATTATGCTTCCCCTAACTTTAGTATTGTCATGTTTTTCTAGATCATGCTATGTTTTACTACTTCAACTCTCCCCCTTTGACATCAATGTCAAAGGTGTTGGTCAATTAACCCCCTGACTTAAATCTCCTCATCAAATTGTAGTGTGAGAACTTTAAAAGATTAGAACCAGAACAAGAGGTCAATGATGAATTATAAGACCAAAATCCTCAAGGTATAAGGGTTTCATACTTACGATTTTTTTTGAAAAATGACAACCCCTATGTTAGAACTTATAAAATTTGCCTGGTTTTATTATCATAACTAGACTTGAGCCCAATGACTAAATCCCTGATTCCTATGATAAAATTCTTTCTACCTAATTAAGCCTCCTCATTACAAACAAAAAAATGATCTATTAGGTCTAACTGACACTGAAAACTAAAATTAAGAGACGTAAAATTTATAAAATTATTAAATATTTTAAATAAAATAATATCTAAAATACTACATTCATAATATACCCCTTTATTACCACCTAAAATACATAAAAAATCCAATACCATAACCCCATAAGGGGTAAACAGTGATACTGTGACATGGTGGTGAAAAATCACTCAACTGCTAGAATTAACCCACCATCCCATGGGAGTCTAAAGGGGTGTGTGCAGGGTGGCCATATGAGACTATCTGACTCACTGTCCCATAACAAGTAAAGGTATGCAGTGTAGTGGAGAGAGTAAAATGCTAACTCTACCATACTACTACCTCATAGTGGTCTAAATATGATAGAAAGGTATTATGGTACAATCTATCAAATCATTTAAATCATACATGGAAATGATTACACGTCTAAACATGAACTAATTGATTTTCCAAGATCAAAGGCATGTATTCAAACTCAAAATATGGATATATTATGAAATATTTTGTAGGAATTGACATTAATAGTGAGGTGACCAAGCTCAACAACAAATATACTTGGTATTTGAAGCTATTTTTGGATTCATTCATAGACCTCAACATACCAAAGGCAAGGGATTCAAGGAAGAAGAATTTGTAGCTATTATTTCACTGGGTAAGTTCATAGAAACCCTTTATAGAAAGTTTATAAGAATTGAATTTTCTCAATTCTACAAGTACACACTAAACAAGGAAAGATACAAATACTTTGCAATTAACCTAGTCAACCTTCAAGTGGTTAGTAACTTAAAGTTACTTATTTTTAGCCCTAATTGGGTAAAGGATAATATATTCTATTTTTCTATTTTAATTCTTTTTCTCCTTTCCATTTGCCTTATCTTATTCATATTTTGGAAACACATCCAAGTTTCCATGCATGTGAGGGATCTGTATAGCTACTATGGAGGATCCTCTTCAATAATTTTCTTTGTTTCTAAAACATCTAGATGTGTCCTTAAAAACCAATTACTTATTATCACAACAATAGTTGGTTCTATGTAGTGGTTATGGGCTCTTGTAGGTGAAAGTATATAGTTACTATGGGCAACCTGTAGTTGCTATGGGTAACCTGTAGGTGGAAATCTTGTAGCTTGGTAGTTGCTATGGGTAACTTGTAGGTGAAATCCTATAGTTTCTATGGGCAACCTGTAAATTAAATCTTATAGTTGTTATTAGTAACCTATAGGTGGAAACCTACAAGTTGGTAGTTGTTACGAGCTAGAAGCCCCCTTTACTATGGGCTTCTCTATAAGTGTTGTGACCAAGTAAGATTCCTATAGTTTTATTATACCCTTCAAACATCTATTAAATAAGGTTACACAAGTATAATCTAATCAAAGAAAAGCATCATTAATCTATAACACAACACGTATATATTAATGCATACATATAATCATTAATTCATTTACATGAGTCATGGAAAAATATATACAACTAGGTATGGATGAGGCTATAAATAGATTAATTAGTGGCTGCATCACACCCCCCTACTTAACCTCTTGCTTGTCCTCAAACAAGCCTTATTTGCATTTTGAATCCATAATATTTCTTGAAATCTAAGGGCTCAGTATAGCCTATCCCTTCAAAGATATGAAAACCTTTAGCATCATCTATTCTTTTCCACCTTTCTTTTTTTCCTTTTTGTCAGCTGGCACATTCCCTTTCCAATCAATAACTGGGAACCAAAACATGGGTGGATGAAACATCAACCCCAACCAACTTATCTTTTTTTCTTGATAAGCTCAATGTACATATATAATCTATGTATTGCCTCTTTGAGTTTCTAAGGGGAATAAGGTTATTTTAATTTCAAGGTATCTAAAATCTCTACCCATATATGCAAAAATGAAACAAAAATTTATTTTCCATCTCCCTCCATGAGGCTCAAGTAGTGGTTTTAGACCTCTACTTGTTTGTTTGTGACCCATGCTCATGGAGTATTTGCATTCATAAAATAAATCCATTCCTCTATTATAGATTCTAAATCAATAGATTCACCCCTAATCATTAGGGTAGCCTCTTTTTATTTTTATTGATAGTCCTCAGCTTTTTTCTTTATTCTTATTTCATTGAGGACGTATGAGGTAAAGGCATTCAATTGGACATCCCATAGGTATATATTAGGATTCCACTTTGTGTCACATGGCACAACATACTAATGCATCTAGAACTCACTGAATTGTGCCTAAATATTAGGGTCAACATGCCTATAGACCTCAAAGAAAGACTTAGAATCACATACCATGTAAGACTGATCATTGTATATCCTATCTTATTTTAATCTGAGCTACCTTTCTTCTAAGTATACAACATATACCCATACAGGGTGATCTACATTCCATTAATAGCTCAGTGGTCTCATGTATGTTAGTGATCTTCTCTTTCAAATAAGTGATCCTAGTCTCAACCTTTTTTAGGCTTTTTTAAAAATCTTCCTACTACTCCCTTGCTTCAACATATACTATAAAAATTTGTATCAACTGGTTATGATAAGTTTCATCATCACTAACCTTATCCTCAAGAAATCTTAGAAGGTCATCAATTTATACTATCTTAGCAGTTGAGAGGTCTACATCAATTACTTCTTCTATTGCATGTACTTTTGTAGTGGTCTCTATAAAATAAAACCTATTGTGGAATGGTACCAAATCCAAAGCATTATCTATTATAAGTTCTTTTGGGGGTATAATAATGTCATCTATAGGTAAGGTGGATGAAGCTATTATAGGCACTTATAAGGGAGTTTTTTTAGGCTCCTCTAATGTCCTTTCATTTCTTGACTCTTTTTCCATAGATGGATTTAAAAATTTTGCTACCCTAAGAAGTGTTTCCTAGCCTCTTTTGCCTTTTAACTCTACGATTTTGTTCCTCAACCTATATATCTCTTCCATGGCTTGTTCCAAAGTTTGGAACTCTTGGTCATGAGGAATTGTGTCTTTTTTTTATGCTTCTTCCATGATCCTTTCTTCAAGCAATTCTTCCTCTTTTATAGGATGATATGATATAATTATTTCTTTTATATACCCTATTTATTTGAGTATTTCTAGTCTTTTTCTCTTAATCTAGGTTACTTAGGTAATTGTATTTCCTCTTCATTTGTATGTTCTTATTTAGTATACCATTTTACTATCTAAAACCCATTATAAATCTTAAAAATTTTGGGCTCCTTCTTAGTCTCTTCATTCTCATTGATGTCTATAGGTGAGGATGTTAGGGTTGACCTTTATCTTTTAATTCTCTGAGACCTCATAGAGGAGGTCTCCTTCTCTTTGATGTAGAGGGCTTCTTCCTTTTAGTATTATTTTTATTTTTAGGATGGGGAGATATTGACACTTGATTCTCCTATGTAGCTGGTGATGGAAGAACTTACTAAGGATCATGTTTTATGGCATCTCCTTCTTCTTATGTAACTAGTGATGGAAGAGTTTCTTCTCCTTTTGAAGGAGTCATGGTGGAAGAATCTACTTATTATGTTGAAATAGTTAGAAAAACAAGAGAAGAAATATCCTACTTGGTTTATTTTGGTGGACTTTCTTCCTATATATCCTCAAGAGGTAGCACTAATTTTATTCATCTTTTCTTACCTGTAGAAAATACATGTGAGACTATAGTAACTATGGGCTGACTAGTTGCACTAGTGCCTAAAGTATCCTCTTGTGCTATTTTCTAGACCTATCCCTTGGGAGATTCCCCCTCATTGTTTCCCTCTTCTTATTGAGGTTCACCATTCCTTAAGGTTAGAAACTATTCCCAGTTAAGGTTAGGTCTAGTATCTCTTATTCTTTATTTAACCAACAACCAAATCAGATAATGATGAGACAATGATTTCTATACCCCTAATTGGTATTCTTTATACATTTTTGTCATGATGTTCTACAAGTGTTTTGTGACATTAATAGTCATACCATTTCTTAAATGATTCAAAATTTTGAACTAGAGAGTATAGATCAAGTAATACCTACCTTCACATGTCAAATATTTGATGATATACGAGGCCACTTCTCTCCAAGATGGGGGTAGACTTAGTCTCTCCACACCTCCTTTCTTAATCACTATCCTTTCATTGTCTTGACAAAATTGTTGTCTAATTAGTTGGCCATTAGGTTTCTCTTCCCAATTTTCCCCAGTTCTTGGCAAATTAGTAACTTGGCTTACCATTTCTTCTATAACTAGAAATGTGATGCCAAATAATATCACCTATTCTCCTATAAAATACCCTACAAATTCTCTAGTGAGAGGTTCTAAAAAATTTTGTATTTTCTCAAAAAGGTAGCCCATCCAACCCTGCTAAAGGTGGCCCAACTATCTGAGTCTCCTTACAACTGCCCATGGTTTGAGGGTTCCCTTCTCACTACTGAACCTCCCATTCTAGCTAGTTTATCTTCTTGTCAAATTTTTTAAATATATCTCTTTAAAACACCCAATTTTACCTTGATATTGATGCCTATAGTGAATCAAATTTCTTCAATAATAATAGTTTTGGTTGTAGGTTACAGTAATGTCTTGCTTAGGTCTTTTTGTGAATGAGATTTGATCTTAAAGTGGAAAAAATAAAATTAATTATTTTCCCCAATTGAATATGGGTGTAGTTATGGCATAACCATGGGTTTTTAATCTACATGCATATATTATCATGTGATTAATTTTCTTGTAGCATTCTTCCCACCTATGTGAAGTGTCACTTATCCCCAAGTGAAATGGTACGTGTAGGATGCAAAAAAATAGGATGGGGTCATAATGAGGGTTTTGAGTGGTGAGTTGGTATAACTCATGACAAGACTTGATGAATGATGTTTTAGTTATTAAATATGATTTTTAATATAATACATGCTATATTAAAAAATTAAGTGCCTTTCTATGATTAAAAGATACATCATACCTTTATAACCATTTGTTCTTAGGGTTGTGTCATATGAAATCTATATGTGAGTGTTTTCTAGAATGGAAGCTTAACTTGTTTTCTCATGAAATTATTACCCTGGTAGTCATGATTTTTTTGTATTATTACCCTTGGATAATTATGTGATCATAGTATCATATAGTTTAATTATGCCCTTAACAACCTGCATGTAATTATGATGACTTGCAAAACATTGAAGTAGTGGTATTGTAGTGGTATGAGAGACTATTGTCATCCTTCCACAAGGTGGTTACTATAGATATTTGTTTGTTATATAAGTTAGATCCTTTATAATCATGGAGGAGGGTGGGTGATGGCATTTGCTACTCTTGATCTCCTCTGTATGAGCCTATTGATGGCTTGTTTCTCTTTTATCTTACTCCTAATAAATGAGGATGTTTGTTGATGGATTATTTATTTAGTGAAATTTTAATTTGGAAATTAGCTATTTTATCAAACTTAGGACCTATGCTCCAGAAAAGATCCCAGATCTCTCTTATTGGCAGAGTGAAATTATTTTTTATGAAGTGACCAAAAGCTAAAAATAGTTCTTTTATATCCTTATAATCATACATTTTGGTCTACAACACTCCAAATGGAGATTGGAAGTGTATGCCTTTATTGTACCACTTAAATTTTTATTTAGGGGTGTGGTCATTCCTTATCAATGTTTATATTTTTTGCTCTAATATTCCTTCACTCCTCTAGCTTGTCTAATGTCTTCCATGAATTTCTTAATGGTTAATAGCTAAAGCCATAGCTCATAATTTGTGAGGAATTAACCTAAAACTACTAGAGAGGTGTATATAGGGGTTAAGACGTACTTAGAAAACTATAGGTTTAGCCTTTAGCCACTGCAAAGTTGTGCCCAATGGTGAGCAAGGTGCTCACAACAACTACAAAATAGCCTATAACAACTAGATGAATGGTACTTATTGTCCTTATAGCATCCACATCTTCATAACACATGACTGCTAATATATTGACACCTTTTGTATCTAACATCCATTATGTATCAAATAGTAGGAAGTTAATTATTGTTTAAAATGGTAGGTGCATGGTTTCAGGTTTCCTATCATCATTTTCTAGTTTTTTATAAATATTTATCGAATGCTTATTTGTGTATTATCAAATGTTTTATTTCTCAATATAATGTGTATTTTTTTTTTGTTTTTATAAAAATGTATTGATAAAATCCAAGAAGGGGATAAATTTGGGGTGTTGGATCTATTTTATGGTGTTGTTGTGTGCATTGGTTAGATTCACTCACTATCTATTATACATGGAGTCAAATTGAAAGTAACAGGAGATGTAAATGTAAATATTTTAAAGTCCAAAAATACCACTTATTGATGAAGACAAAATAAATGGAATTGTATTTTTAAAAGAGAAATAAATAACCTTCACATGGTACGTGGCCAGCAAAATATTTAAAAAAATGACATAGTTGATGTTCATCATGTACTCACTATTAGACAACTTGGCCCACTGCTTTATGTAGTAGTTTGAATGTGTTGTTCATGGATCTTTATCATGGTGTATTTTCAAGAGTTGGAAACTCTTAGACTTTGATATTTTTGATTATATATATGAAAATATTATAGTTCATCAAAATTGCATTATATTTTTTATTGCAGATTATCCTTTTTTATCATGATGTTGAATCAGTCTTATAACTTCTAGCATGGTCTAGTTTGTTCGTAAATGTAATATTTTTATTTACTTTTATGTTTTAATTAAATTTTAATAATATGTTTATTTTTTCATTATATATATATATGTTATTTAATAAATTATTCATATCATATAAATGAAAATTTACTACTAAACTAGTAGTAAATACAATGATTATGCAATTAATAAATAATTTATCAATATACTACTAGTTGATAGAAATTAGTGAACAAAAACAATTAAATAAACTACCAAATGAAAGCAATTAAAAATTAAAATGACTAAATTTACTACCAATCAATAAAAATTAGTCAATTAAATTGACTAAATATACTACTAATTAACATCAATTGATAATTAAATTGACTAAATATACTACCAATTGACATAAACTAATGAATAAATATGACTAAATATATGACCATTTGATGGAAAATTAATGATTAAAATGACTAAATATACTACCAATGGATGGAAATCAGTGAACAAAAATGACTAAATATACTACCAATAGATGGAAATTAGTTAATACAAATGACTAAATATACTACCAATGGATGGAAACCAGTGAATAAAAATGACTAAATATACTATCAATTGACAAAAATTAGTGAATAAATATGACTAAATATATGACAAGTTGATGGAAAAATAATGATTAAAATGACTAAATATACTAAAAATGGATGGAAATTAGTTAATACAAATGATGAAATATACTACCAATAGATGGAACTCAGTGAATAAAAATGATTAAATATACTACCAATTGATAGCAATTAATGATTATAATGACTAAATAAATGATTACCATGACTAGATTAATAACCAATTAACAAAAATCAATGACTAAATATACTACAAAATTGATCAATAAAAAAAACCAATAAATGACTAAGAATGGTTTAGTCATAAATTTGGTCACATTATAAATTATTGGCAATAAACTATTAATGGTCATGTGACCAAGCTTAGTCATTTATATCCAATTTTTAGTAGTTTTTTAGTCATTTATTGTTGTTTTTCTACTAGTTTACTACTATGAATCATTAAGTAAATCCTCTTTGTGTTCATCCAAAAATTCATGGCCTACCAAGGTTGTTTCTTGCTTGGTAGAGACCCCAAGCTCTTCTTTGTGTTTATTAGGTGCATATTTGACCTCAGCATCAAGTCTATATCTTATTTGAAAAGTTACATAATTTATCAACTCCTCAAACTCCTACACAATGTAATTTAATTTCTTCCACATATCATCTATCTCTTCATTAGGTTCATGCTCATGAGTGTTTTCTTCCTTGGCAAGCAAAACTGACTGCTCACTAGGACTGTGATGTTTGGTCATAGTTGGGATATGAACATCATCATCCATGTGTAGGAGGTAGTTTCCCCATGTAAATTATTCTAGAGTATCATTAGAATTTTCCACAAGAGTTGCATCACATTCTTTATGGATTATGTAAGTACCAAGACCTATTTATTCAAATCCATACTATTCAGCTCCCCATTCATCAAAATACAAGTTAGATATGCCATTAAGAAGTGTTAGAGGTTCCTTATCCCTAGGGTGATCTTCTTCATCACTAATATTGTAATTCATGTTAGAGGTATAAGGAACATATGTCTCTACATGAAAAATAGATAGATGTTAATATTTTATTGACACCTTAGCACCATACCTAGTCTTAAATGCCATGTAGGACCAATATGAAGTAAGGTATCCTCTAATATTAGTAGTAGACTCTCTTGATAAATAAAGTGTAAATGAGGTGGAACATACACTACCAAAACATCTTTAGAGATGGTGAAATTAAGACAATACTAAATGAAAATTTGTAAAATTTTGATTATGACAATCATCTTGGTAGCTAACCCATCCAATTATAGCACTCATTTTGAATGAGGTTCATAATTCAAGTTTAATTTATCAGCTACTTGCGTGGGCATGAAAAAAGTACTAGCTCCACTATAAATAAGATAATTATTAACCAAATAATATCCAATTATGATAAAGAGATAATGTATGAGTTTTTTCTACCTTTTCAATCTTTGTTTGACTATCCCTCATTAGTTTTAAAAGTATTTGTCAATGATGCCTCTTTTTCACTAGGTTACTTCATTGTCAAAAATGATATTGGATATCTCTTCTTGAAGTAGGTCTTCTTGTTCATGTATTGATAATGTATCCCACATTAATACATTCACATGGGCCTTTATCATATACTCTACAATGTTAGTGAAAGAACCACTAACCTTAGCTTATCCACTAGTAGGAATAGTTTTCCCTACAACTTGAGAATTTTGAGATATGAAATAACTCCTAGCATTTTGATATATTTGAGATACTTATGTCTTTGGAATTATATTAGGAATAAATTACCTTTGATATGTTTGAACATTAATTAGTTTACCATTAACATCCCCTTAAACCTCTTCAATTGCCTTTTTATTAGCCCTTGTGTTTGTAACTATAGGACTTGAATATTTACTTGACTACCCTTGGTAATTAATAGCACATGAATCATCTTGCTACCACTTTAAAAAGGTAGAACATACTTGATTACTCTTTCCATTATTATTTCCTCCATTAGGTACCTCATCTTGAGTCATGACTAGCATCATTCCCAAACTTGCCATGAAGGCTTGATTGAAGGACTCATTAACATAGGTAGATAGATCATGAGGTGGATCCAATGAAGGTTAACCATCATGCTATTGAATAAAGTTATTTTTAGTAGGAACTAATGATCTTTATGTGGAATGAACATTGGGATTGTATCCATTATATGACTTGGATTGAACTAGTTGTCCTTAACCTTGAGGATGACTTTGAAAGGGTGGCTTATTGACTTGATAGTTTGGGTAGGATTTATTATGTTGGTAGTTAATTTATAAAGGTCTCACTTGATATTATTATATGATCCTATTAAGACCTAATATCTCTTGCTCAATATCCATTATCCTTTTTGTCTCATTAGATTTACTTGGTTAACTAAGGGCATCAAGCTTATGTTTTGGTGTAGGAATGGGAGAAACAATAGGTGTATGGGTTTACAATTAGGGAATACAAGAATCAAAGGTATTGGGGAAATATTCCCAGATTTAATCAAATAATTCTCTACCCTAATGGCCACTTCATAGTCATTAGGAAATTTGATCCCTCCCATATATTATATCATCATTTAAATATCACAATCAAAAAATTTAAGATAGTAAAGGAAAGCATGATGATCAATAGGTCTTACCAATATTAGGATCCTATCCCATGTCTTCTAAAATCTTGTGTTAAAGTCTTGGATAAAATCTTGAGGTGATTTCCTTATGCTAGTCAACTATTTAATGAATGAAAAGTTGTTACTCTTATCTTTAGATCTTCTCCTCAAACCATCTCCCAATCCATCTAGTGTGTTGATAGATTCAGAGGCTAATATACCATACCAATCAAGATATTTCACTTTTAAAGAGATAGACAAAAACCTAATTTCTATGTCCTCTTCAATGATGTGATGTATAATGCTTAAGTTACCAATGTTTTTAATATGCTCAATAGAGGTGATGGTAGTCTCAATGATGTATGATGGAACACTTTCGAGGGTAGATATGGGAATGTAATCATAGTGGGAAAGCCTTAGAGGACTATAGCCATTGAAGGATACAAAAGGTAAGTTCCTTACCATGGTAGCTTTAGGACTTTTAAATAATGGGCTAATCAAAAACTTTCTTATAGTTTTATGAGAAAGGTATGACTTATTTGTGTAAGGATGGGTGTTAGAAAATCTATTTTCTTTGTATGAATAATGAGGAAGCTCTTGAAATTAAAAAGGAGTGCCTTTGGTAATATATCTTGTGTTTATCTTAGGCATGAAAGAGTGCACTAATATGCAACTAAGATTCAAATGTTGGAATCACTAGATACTATAGGAAGTAGGTTGTTACAACATCTTTCTTGTCAAAGACAACATCTACCTTGAACAAAATTCTTGGACTTCAAGTCCCATTAGGAATACCAAAACTATTATAGCCAAAAATTTCACCCTAGAAAGGTCATATATACCTTCTCAAATTTTGGATAACATGTAACCATATCTACATATAGGTAAGCTACTAAAATAGATATATCTCTAGATTTGAAGGGTTAACTCCATTTATCTATATTTTAGGCTCACACACTACACTAGACTAATCATTATTGGGGGTGAAAAGGGAAGAAGGAAGCTGAAATCAGCCTATACTAATGAAGGTTATACAACAAAGATAACTCCATAAACGTACTTGCATTTTCACTAAGAAACAAGATGGCTAAAACTAATCTCAACTCAACTTTATTCTAGCATAAGTATTTCTTCATGGATGCATATTTATATGCATATCTAGAGGTGGGTGAAAAGGAGGTCTAATCTCAAACACTACTAATCTCTCTCATACTTTAAAACACACCTAAAAAACATATACACTTCATGAGACCTGCTAGAATAATTGTTACTCACATAATGCATATAAGAGTAGAATGGAAGCAAAGAGAAGACATTCATCACTTATCATCTAAGTAGACTACTTGACATACTTAGGAAAGAAATATAGAAACTAAACCAGATTGAGAAAATTTTATTAAAAGGAAAAACAAGATGTCAAAACTATAATGGCTTTGCCATACTAATTGTGGATCTTTTATAATGCCAAAATGGCTTCAATATATAAAGTGTAGGAGAGGGGAGAGAAGAAATGAAGTTGAATAGTCACAAGGCCAAGTGTCAAGGATTTAAATTTAGATAAAATGAAAGAAATAGAGTTATATAATAGGTCATGAGGTCCTCTTAGACAAGTGTCCATCTGAAACATGACACATTCTTAAAGTTGGCGTAGAGATCTTCATTATCTTACTTAAAACTACCTTCTTGATGAGGAGTTTACTATCTATCCAAAACTACCTTGGAAGTTGTTGATAGATGTACCCTAACCTAAGAATATGAAAAAAAAATTGTGACAATCATCATACTCCCTATAATTGATGGCATTCTCTTGGACACTTGTTGTTACTTCCTTACAACTTCTTACTAGCCCTCTAGTATTGAATTCACACACTTTTAACTAGGGTGACCTGTAGATGCTCATGGATATTCATTATATAAATGTAAGATACCTCATTAAGACTTATTTTTCCTTTGGTTTAACAAATAAACCTCAAAATATTTAGTATCACACTTCTCAATTCCAACTTAAGCAGTCACACTCTTTCTCACTGTCTTATTCAATAGTACATGTAATGACCAACTTAATAGAGGAACTTTAATGAATGATTAAGGTGATAATTAGTTTTTATGAGTAATAATACATCTCTAAACACATTCCAAAATGATTTTCTTTCACCTATTCCTTTTTTCACCTCTAATTCAACTAAAATCCTATATGAAAAAATAGAATTAAGCATGTCTGTACAAGTGATAGTATATAAGAAATAGATGTCAAGGATATTTATATATTTACAAATGGATCCAAAACAATTTTCAATTCATCTTACCCCTCTTGGATGCATTTCCATTCATATCTTGTTTATCAAGTTCTTGAGAGGGTTTTAGGTCATTTAGATTGTTAACAATGACTCATAAAAGTTAGATGATTAACCCTCAAAACAATTACATTGATTTCAAATACATGACCCACCTCAACTAACCCTAAGTTATTGAGACACCATGCAAATTAGCTATATAGATATGAGCAAAATAAGTTGTCTCTTGAGCTCTTACTATGCATTCTTGACACCCTTAATACAAAATTAGGGAAAAATGACCAGTTTTGAGTTATTCTATGTTAAACACTCACTCCAATCAGTCCTAAAATTTCCCATAAAGTCTCATACATTATTTTTTGAGATCATATGGCCATAATATTGACATTAGGCACCATGAGGGTCCATCCCTAGTTTCAGGCCTAATAGAGGTTGACTATGTATTTGAGCATGTGACTACCTTTGAGTGTTTCCAATGGATATAAGTCCATTATAAATATTTATTAAAACTTTATACATCATCTTATAGTCACTAAAGACTCTCCCTTTCATCCTTTTCTCATGTATATACCATGTCTGTAAGTTATGTTGATTATGGAGTGCCTCTAGTCTGAGACGAAACATAGGACACTTGCCCTATGAGTACATCCCAAATAAGAACATATATGTATTTATTAAGTCATGAGGACCCTTTTTGTCAAGTTAAAAATGTTTATCATGCTCCAAGATCCCTCTACACCTCAAACTCTCCAAACTAGCCTTTAAGCTTATGACTATGTACAATGTTTTGATAGGGTTTAAGAATCTTTAGATATGACTATCTCTATTCATATTTTAATCTAAAAATCACATGTAAATGTGATATCATCACTTTTATATTGTTTTATATGTTTTAAGCTTCATCTTATATCTCTACTCATCAACTAAACTATATCTCTCATTAGCTTAGGGTAGTCTGTAGTATAGACTAAACTATATAAATTCATTTAGGAGTATGAGAGATTATTGTAGGTGGTGATACTCTAATTAAAAAATATATTTACACTCCTTTGATTCATATTAATGTCATTAGGTCCATTTCACATCTTAATATATTCATATATTCATTAATACCATATAGTCATTCCATTATCAACACACTAGGTGTCACTTGAAAGTTTTATGTTTCTTTTAGACTAAAATGCATTGTATTTCATTGAGTGCTTCAAGTGGAAACTCTAATGAGTTGTAATCCATTAAACCATGATATTTTATCAACTAAACAAATTATTATTATGTCAATATGTGACATCTCCATCTAGGCTAAAATAATGAAACTATTATGTTTGTTTAGATCTCATAAACCTTCACCATGAGATGATTTTGTGTATGAGAATAAACCCTTTTGGAAAAGTTAAGGTAATACTTCCAACTTAGAAAATTTCTTCATCCTGATTTACTTTAGGTCCTTAATTAACTGTAGGATAAATATTATGATCCCTGAATGACTTTAGAACTCTATTCAAGTCTTTAAATTATACACAACCTATTTCTTGGGTTTTAGATAGTCTCACAATTATGCGTACATACCTACAAGTGACTATGTACTTTATGGATCTAGTTAGTCTTTACCTAGTATCTTAGGACCCAATCTAAATTAACATATATATCCTTCACTAAATAATATGAATAATCCATTCCTTATGAATTTGAAAAAAAACATTTTAGCCTTGACCTAAAACCATTCATAGGAAGATGAAACTTTATGACAAGACAACACTATTCTATAGACTTCATGATATTCACTCCTAACACAAGAGAGTTATTATTTATATCCTTCCATGTTCACACATTCCAACCATATTGAAATATACATGGAAAATATTTAACATAATATTCAATTCCACATACAACACTTGGTTCACATAGACCAATACAAACAAATGAGAAAATTGAGCCACTGGGAATGTGCAGGCATTTTGGAAGTGCTAAAAATCTTAATGATTATTCATGAATCACATACCTCTAATAAAAAAAACTATGACCATGAAATGAAAGGCCATAAATACTAATAATATCCCCCAATTTCACTCGCTCCAACTCCTCTTCTCCTATCCGTACTACTATAAAATTGTTAACCTATTTTGACCTACCCAAGAGAATGATAGGAGAGATAAACTAGTTTTAATCAATTTTGAACCTATTTAAGATTATTGAGCCTGGAAAAGACATATGGGTATGTCATAAAATACTTATAAATCATCACACATGCTAGGTGAGTCACCTCAGTCTATACAACTATCTGAAACTAACTTTTTGTAGATGATATTCCTCTTTCTTACGTTGAACCTACCACATTTTAGTTTCAAAATATTTTATAACATTCCCTAACATATGGTATGTTAGATTACTTCTTTACACCTTCTTCCTTTAGTTTAAAACTATATAATTCTCTTAGAATTACCAAAATGTGGCAAAAAGGGATATTAAGATAAGATGACAAATATGATAAGGTTAAAATACATTTAGTGACCTTCAAAGGATGACTTGGCATTATTTATGACCTTGATGAACTTTTCAAACCTAAAAGGACCCATGAAGAGTTTTAATATGTATTAGGTTTAACTTAATTTTACCTAGGGTTAAATTTAGTTAATATGTCTAATTAGTCTCCATATTTTATAGGGTTTCTAATTTCTACTATGTCCAAATTATAATCTCTATCTCTCTTGGTTGAAATTAGTAGTATTATATTTTTTATAACCATTTATCTAGTAATCCAAGCAACTCACACCAAAATATTTTATATATTTCACCATGTATATTATCTTGAATAACTTCTCTCATAGTGTGTCATATCCTCTTCTCCTCTTCTTCTATGAAGTTGTGCATTCTTTCGTCTAGACATCTCTCTAAATATATGTATCTCAATATCGATTGCAACATGTTTTAAAAATCCATGCTTACCATACCATTATTAGAAGAGGTTTCTATAAAACCCATTATAACATGTTAATACAGGGATACATGTGTGAATTAGGTATACAATTATAATTAAAGCATATTTGAAAGGTTAACAAAGTTATTATTTAGTTATTTATAGTGTATTTATGTAAGAGAACATAGTCTTAATATTAGATACATAACACACATTATTATAGATGATTAAATATATTTAGACAAAAAGATAATTCACTATACACATAAAAACTATAAAATACATTCTATAAAATCCATTATAAAACTCTAAATAAATATCTATCACATTAGAACTCTTTTAAAATACAACTAAGTGATATATATAGATATTTTACAAGCATTGTCACGTCATATTCGAGCCTTATACTACAAATAAAAGGAATAATTTTGTATTAATTTCAAGTTCCAAATACACAAAAAAAAAATAGAAACAAAATACAAAATAGAGTGAGTTACACACATGTCCACCAATTACACTCTATGATTTTTTATCCTTATTCATTACCAACAGAAAGATCTTGAGGCAAAATTTATCCAAATAAATGAAAATGATGAGAGGTATAAAATATTTAAATGTGTTGATGATAAAAAGGATCATATTTAATAAAGGCATAAGTAACATGCAAATAATTTCAAATCCTTGTATCAAAATGAGAGAGATTAATACATCACTATGAATAAAAGTTGTGAAGTCCATTCATTAGAACTTAAACATGTCAAATAAAAGGTGTTAGAAACTAAATAGAAATATTCTAGTGAATATATTTCATAGCAAAGTTTCAAGGTAGGGAAATTTTAGTATAGGGCACAACTTAGATATGAAACTTGTTCTAATATAATGTCTTCAAAAATTGATAAGGTAATTAGTGTTGAGTAATATTCAATGAGAGTATAACATGAAAAGAGAATATATTGTCTAAGGATGAAAAAGGTAATTAGTGTTGGGTAATATTGCCTTCATTATTGGCTATGTACATGAGTGTGCCTCTACTTTTTTTTCATTATTAGACAAGATTACAAAATTTATTGGTTTTATTTGATAACATGAAAAGGAATAGATAACAAGGATTTTATATACCAATTATTACCGTCGATCAGGCTAAAATGTTTTGGCCAAGTCTAGCAGTGCATCATATAGTTCAAGGCCACATAAGGAAGTGAATTTATAAAAGTTTTAAAAACCCTTAGAGTGTAAGAATAATAATATCAAATAGTAATAATATTAATGGACACTTTTAGAATATTATTTAGCACACATAATGAAGCAAAATGATTAGAATATTATTTAGCACACATTAAGAAACACAATGATCATGAAAGTAATAGTGAGAATCATAAATCATAAGTCTAGGAACATGAATTGAGGGATAGTCAGCATGAAGACTATTGGTTATTTAATAGTATATTATATATTTTTGCAAAATATTAAGTTTAAAATGGATAAAAAAATATAAAACTATTATATTGAATCTATGATTTTTTTAGAAAAAGGATGTTAGACAAAACCATTATGCTTGGATTTATTTAGAAAGTGGTTACACTATTTTAGGGGGTATGGTCCAAAGCTATAATGATGAGGTGGTGCTTGTGCCCATAAAATATCACTTCACACCTAGATCTAGGGTTGTTTATTGAGACATTATTATATGCATTTTTTAATATAATCATTATAAGTATTATAAAATACACATTAAATCTATGAATCCAAAATAAAAATTATTGGAAATGTTTTTTGATTAAGCAATATGTGTTCATTATATTCATTATTAGTTTTTGGTTTAGTTTAATGGATTATATGTGTTAATTAATACCTTTATAATATTACTATACATGAATGTAATCTTAACTCAATAATTATTCATCTATCTTAAATTTCTTGAGCACATTAATGGCATGTTTGGTTAGATCATCCTTCTTAACTAGCCCAATATGCCCTATGTTGCTCTATATGTCTCAAGTTATTATAAAAATAAAATTTTGTGAAATGATAGTGTAGTGATTTATAATTGGTTAAGTCAAGCAAAAGTGGTGTAGATGTCTTGATGATTTCATAATAAAATACCCTAAAAATACATTCTCTTATACTTGTGCAATAGTGTAGTCATGGGAAAACACTATAGATGATATAAAAACTTAGACTAGAGGAAGTGGAGTGGAATCATCTATATGCATTTATATTAGGACACATTACATGCCTACTTAAAATGGGGTATGGTTTGATTATTATCACTTCCTTAGAAAAGTATTAGAAAAATAATACTTGTATATTTTAGCTGTTATCATGGCATATTATGGTGACACTATAGGATGTATAGAGTTTCCCAAGGCTATCAGTGAGAGAGAGATAGGTGACATTAGATAGACATAGGATGGACACACATAGATTGGTCCATGGATATTATATTCGAAGATTCATAAGGTTAGACTAGTAAGAATATAAGATCCTAAACCACTAGTCACCAAAAATATAATTAGGCCATTATTCCAAGTGTATTCCCTTAGTCTATATTTTAATCTTTTAGGATTTAGTGTTTGTAAATCTTATGTTGTTAAATATTGAAGTATATTCAATTAGGGTAGAAATATACAATAAATACAACCAATATTATTTTTATAGAATTGACTAAGTTTGACCTTTCTAAAAATAGTAATAGATAATGAAAATAAGAACTTAGATGGAAAATTACTGAAATAGATGATTTAGAGGTTGTAAACTGAGGTAAAGGCTAGTCTAAGTGTCAAAAATAAGATCATAGTGTCAAAACCCCTCATGGATAGTATCACCCTAACTGGATAATATCACCATATGGCACTAGTGTCCCTATTTTAGTGGTAGGTTCCTTTGTGTAGGACTATTTTGAGCTTCTAGATGTATATGTGTCTATATCTATAAGGTCTATTCTTGTGTGCACAAGTTTTAAAACTTTGTATATGTCCTATTTTTATTAAATTTTTGAAAAAAACCTAATCCTCCATGTTTTTATGGAATTTGGTTGATATAAGATTAAAAGTTTGTTTGTTAATGGGGTAGGTTGGATATCCTCAACACCTCATTATGAAAAGAGTTTCCTAAATACCAATACTCTTAAGAGGGATCAAGCTTGATGTAGTTCTCCCCACCTAAGTGTTGGTTGTAAGTGAAAGTGAAGCTATCATGATAGTTGAATTGAGTGATTTGAATGTGATTGAGACTAAAAATCTAAGTAATCTAAGCTTAGGAATATTGTAGATGGTAATATGTATAAGTAGGGAAGAATAGGGATTGATAATCTTAATTATGCATAACTTGTTCTAATTTTGATTATGTAATTTACATTTTATTTATATACAATGGTTAGAGAACTAAAATTCATGTATATATATATTGTTATGGTGCTTATGTGGGTGTTAAAAGTAGTATAGGCTGACCTAATGAAGTCTAAGATTTGAAAATATATTTTTTTATAAAAAGAAGAGGGAAAAGACATTAGTGTTATTATTGGGACACTAGTTCGATGTAACAATACTATCTCTATTATGAAATTAGTGTCCAAATATAAGATAACTAGGTACAAAGCACCAAGATGTAAGAATGAGGGTATGGGACTACTTTAGGGATGACTAAGGATGCCTATGTCCCACATGAAGATTAGAAAAGTGTGAAAATAGGCTCTAAGATAGATTTATGGATAAGATAGATATAGGTGATCTCAAGTAGCACTCTTAACACTCAAGTGTCACTTTTAGGTGATTATATTTTCCCCCCATTTATTATATAAATGCAACAAAGTAAAATGACTAGGATAAAAGAAATAGAAGCACACTTAGACTTACCAAAGAGGTAAAACCTATAAATCTATATCTTATTATGTGAATCATGATCCAATGCATGTCCCAAAGTAAAGCATGTATAGATTAGTCCTTACTAAAGAGATATACAAAACAAATACAAAATTGAATAAAGAATTTAAATAGAGTAAAACTAAGTAAAGGGGATATGAGAGAGAAAATAAATGAATACACCTCACTAGGTACACAAACCAATGTGTAAACATGGTAACAACCTATATGTGTTCATGTATATAGTGATAAATAGATGAATATCTTGGATTAAGATGATGGATTACTAAATCCTCACATGTGGGTGGCTTAAGAACTTAATCCAATTTTGACTCCATCATTAACCACCCCTGCTTGGTGGATCATGAACTGTGAATATATTAGACTGTACTAATGGTGTGTCTAACCCTCTCATGTAGGTGGATTAAAAAATCAAGTAGACTATGATTCCATCCTTTCATAACCATATTTATTAGATGCATTTTAAATAAAAACTATGTGATGTAACTATGGCCATTCAGGTATATTAGGTAGCTCCATGTCACTCAAGAATGCCAATCACTACAAATGAAGTAAGGCATGAAATCTATGTATAACCTAGAATATGATGTCAAAAATATATAATTTAGATAATGAAATGGAATTTTTCATTCCATTTAATCAATTAGTGTATAAATGAGCATACCAAAATAATGTGTCATGCACATGACCCCAAATCTAATATCTAAGGATATGGATTCTTGACTGAGTTGTAGTAATCTATATTTGAGTATCTAAACTGTAAATGGAAATGGTCATGTCATTCATGATACCCAAAATTTGATCAAACTAGTATTAATATGAGCTAAAATGAGTAAAATTGGTTAATATATAATTGAACCTATGCAAACTTGGATTATACCTAGTGTACTTTTCTAGACAATCTAGATTTTATTAAACTGAGGCTACTAGAAAGTATCACCATATCTTGGAAAATAATTCCATGTGGTGTTAGTGTCCCAATTTGGGCACTAATGTCTATCTTATTTTATTTATGTGCAATTTTACTGATCTCTAGGTCACTATTTTCTCATAATGTTTACTTAAGTCTAATTTTTATAATCTAAGCATGTGTGATGAGAATTTACTATGAATGCATTATGGGAGTCTAATCTCTATGAAAAACCCCTATGAATTCCCCCTCTATTTATGGGAGTTGAACCTATGAAATAACTATGCTCAAAATAAAAAATCTCTATAAAATGTGTATTAGTTGGAACATATATGATATCTTCATAATAATGTAATATAATGTGTATACATAACATTGGAATGTAAGATAATTTGAGCATAAGTCTGTAATGTGTGATGTATGTTATGTCTATCATTTACAAGGATGTAAATATAGATATAAAAATTAATGTAATATCAAATATAAGTAATAATTGAGTAGTTACCTAGGGGGATGGGGCATGATGTCCATCACGACACCCAAGTAGGAAGGGGAGATGCACAAGGTCCCTCATGGCATCAAAAATTGAAGTATGTAACAATACAGAGATAAGTTTTGTGGCCATGATGCATACAATAAATCATACACATAACAAACATGAGACATGCAAAGTAGGCCAATGGGATACAATACAAGGGGCATGGGCACATGTCACTAAATCTGAGAAGAAAGAAATAAAAGGACATGTTCAAATTCCACATACATAAATAGAAAGTAAGTAGGTTTAGATCCACATAAAAGGACATATTTAAATTTCCATACACACAATCAAAAAAATCACACACAAGGACATAGGCACATGTCCACAACACATATGCTATGAAAATAAATGGTGTAGGGTAAAATATCAATGGAATATTCAAATTCCCTTGAATAAAAAAAACATAGAGATACAATCAATTATAACTTAGGAAATCTATAAATGAAAATATGCATGAACATGTAATATAAATTTTTGTAAGATCCAAGATGAACATATACCAAATCTAAAGTAGTGGTAGCTGGCAAAAAATTTGAGTAAGTATAGCATGATCAATATCAAAATATAATAATGATAAATCTTTGGTGTAGAGTTTATAAATATGTAACCTAGTAATCAAAACTATGTATAAGGTGCCCCCAAATGGATGAATGTGTCAAATGAAGAACTCATGTATATTTTTATATGCCCCCAATGGGTAAATGATAGAAAATATAGATCAATGTAGTGGAATTGAGTCCTGTAGTAGTTTGTAAGCACTCAACAAGAATAAGTGAAGCATATATGTATGATAAAAACTAATTATACACGATAAATAACATATATAATATCTATAAAATATAATAAGTGTAAACATGGAAATGCATACAATCTATAATTTTTTATTTTCTAAGTAAATATTTGAATGATTTTATGTTTTTAACATATTATACTATTTTTGTATTTTGTAGATATAAGTTATGTACAATAAACATGAAAATGAAACTATATATAAGGAACAAGAGAGAAGGAAAGTATGTATAAGAAGTGAGGAATAATACTAACATATGAATCTCATGGGAGACTCACTATCAATGTGGCTTATATAAAATAAAGGAATAATGATCTTGCATGTTGTATGAAAGGGTAAATGTGGTCCCAGAACTTTTTACACTTAATGATCTATATTTGGCCTTGCCTATGAAGTGGTGCTATGAATCCATGAAACTAAATGTGGTGTCCTATGAAATTTAGGGATCTTAGGGACCCATATGGTATAATATGTTGTATCTAGCATATGTGCCCTATGTTGAGAACCTATAGAACTCAATAATAATGATCTTGGAAGCAAGTGAGCAGTGGTTTGCCCTCTATAATCTGCAACATATCTCTAACACACGGTTCTCTCTAATAATGGTCTCCATGGGAGAGTATACATACATAAAAACACTATAATATTATACCTCATCTATACTAGTGGCTCCATTGAACTCTATAGCTTACTGATAGGAACTATATTTGGAGTTATAACTAGTAATTATATTATAACTAGTAACTGTGTTATAACTAGTAACTATATTATAATTGGTAGTTGTGTTATAACTACTTGTGGGATAGGTAGAGGATACTCATATTAAAGACCCTTAATTTTGGTCATCTAATTTACATGTATATATTTGAGGAATCTATGCATGGTGGATGGGATGGATCTTAGCCACTATATCCATGGCCTACCCAATAACATGTCAAATATGCATGCACTAGGTACTACTACTAATATAATGGAAACATGTGTTGGTCTAATCTATAGTGAAATTATAATATTCCTAATGGATCTCTAAACATGGCTACTAAACCACTAATAATTGTGTTTTTAGGATATATATCTTGCTCTAAATACCCTAAATGCTATATAAGTGTGATAGTGCACATGCTAGTACTTAACCCACTATCAACCATAACACTCTAAATAGGATGATGATCAATGTAGGATCTATAAAGAGTGCATATAAATTTGAACTATATCAATAGTCTCCTACTATGATAAAATGATGAGTGGTCAAGATATAACTACAATATGGTACACACTAATGATATTGTGTAGTGAGTGTGCATCCTCTATAATAGCATGATATGATGTTGGTAATAGATGTGCCTGATATGTGTAGTGAATAATTAAAGTCCCCCTCGCCTCATGTATTGTATTCCTTGGAAATGGATATGATATATTTTCTATGACTTATCTTCTACTTGTTGAACTTTGGGTGCCTCTATGGGTATGCACACATCAATAATGTTAGTTTTTATCAAATATTGTATCTTGTGTTTCAATCTAATGTATCAGTTTGTTGTATGTCCTAGTACCCTATGATATTAATATAATGTATTGGAATAATATTTATTTGGAAGAAGACATGTTGTATCAACCTCTTTGATGGGAGGGAGAGATATGACATTGCATTCCAAGATCTTATATAAAACATGTGCCAACAATTATGAAAGGTTGGTGAAAACTCTCCATGGAGGAGTTGATAAAACTAGGTGAGGAGATGGATCTAAAGCTATGTTAACTATGGCCTTTGGATCACTCATATTTTTAGTGTCCTTTACATTTTATGTAAGCTTAATATAGCTTTTATTAGTTGATTATGGTCTTCTTTTATATTTTAGTTTTCCCATGGAGAAAAGCTTGATTTCTCTTTCTTTCACTATGTGGCATAAATCTATGAAGGTTGAAAAATTATTAAACAAGATAGATTCATGTAATGTTGGTATTAGGCTCTGTTTGAAGATGTCCTAGAGTTCTTTATCTACCATGTGGCTAGTTAACATAGCTAATATAGTCTTATATCATAATATGTATTTTGTAATAGGCTCATTTGATTTTTTTTTCAGTTGTGCTACTTGAGCATATGAGATCTTATCACTAATGTTTATTGAGAAATATGCTAAAAATATATTTTCCAATGGATTAAATGTGGTGATAGACTGATTTGTTAGATCATATAACCACTACAAGGCATAATCCTTTAGACTGCATAGAAATAACTTAGTGAGCAGCCAATCATTGGGCACATATTCCAAACATGCTATGTGGAAAGCTTAACGATGGTGATCTGGGTCACCCTTACCATCATAAAATGTAAGCTTAGGTGCCATGAATCTAGATGGCAAAGGATTTGTTGCTATGTGATTTACCAAAGGTGTATATAAAATAATATGAGAATTAAAGTCATGTGATGTCATAGTGGATCCCTGCTCAATATGTGACACCTTAGCTTGCAAAGTATGAACCTCCTGCATAAGGTATTGTACATATAGAGATGAAGAACTAGCCATAGGTGTTGTAGCTATCACTAAAGGATGTTTAGTTAAAATTGGTTATTGTGATAGTTGAGTTGGATCCAAATTAGGTGTATCAATGTTATTATCTAGGGGAGTACAATATTGGCCATTATTTAATTTATTATTATTTCCATTATGGCTTGTAAAATTTATGCATGATCAAGGGGATATTTCCAAAGTCTATCTTTGAAGCTCTATAAAATCTCATCCTTATTAATAATTAGATTTTCATTGTTAAGTGGAGACTATCTTGATTCTCACCTTGTTTTTCATCTTAATCTTTATTGAGTTGCTATTATTTAGATGAATTATCATTGAAATCCACATAATCAGGGTGTGAAAAATCAAATATGAGAGTTTTAAATGGTCCCTTGTCCATAGTATAAGCTTGAATAGAATAAATTTGAATATGCTCAATAGGATTTACACTAATCCTATCACTTATTATTAATGTAAGAGATATATTTTTTATGTGGAATATGTAGATACCCCATTTTGGCCACAAATGTGTTCCAACTATACTTCAAATTGTTTTTTTACCAAACAATGTAAATTAAGCCTAGAAATCATTGAATGTTTCAATTTAATCTACACATCAGACATTAGTGCTCAAAATCATGTTGAGGCATCCATATTTTGGGTATTATCTTATATGCAATAGTAACCTCTCATGGATTCATCTCTAATCAACTTTTGACCTAGCAAATGATAGTTTGGCATTTGGACCCATTAACCAAGGCACATAAACAATTCCTAAAGTGCAAAAATGCTAAGCAGAATGAATTAACTAAGTGAATCAAACTAAATGCTTAAGTGAAATTTCCATGTGCAATTAGTGAAAATAAATTTTGTAAAAAGGAAATTCTAATAAAAATGAGGTCATGATGATGTCATCATCCTCAAATTCAAAAAATTGAAAATATCTTCCCTAAAGCCTTGAATTAATAAATGGAGAGCCATTCTTAATAAATAGGATATATATCCCAAACATTAATTTCTTGTCCCCTCCTTAACTTAACTAGGGTTAGTCTAAACTCAACCATAGTTAACTCTAACATAACTACACATGGATTAGAGTTAGTTTGGAGGGTTATAGATACAATGCTTCACCCATTTTTTAACAAGCTTCTTTTATGTAGTGTTATAATGATAGAATTAATTCAAGAAGTTCCTTTGGTATAGTGTTATCATGACCATTTGTTAAGCCAATCCAAATCCAAATTTAATCCCAACATTACCAACATGACAAGGAGAGGTGGTGCAAGAAGCTCCATTTTAAAATATTATTTGATAACATAACTAATCAAATCAATTCATGTCCAACATAAACATCTTGATCTTAAGGAAGGTAATAATTGTTTGCTTTGTCTTATTTGATAGTTAATTGTATTGTTCACTTGATCTTTTAGTGTCTATGCTATAGGTTTAAGTTTCATTAGCATGTTTTTACTTTATTTTGATCATACTAACATGATATCAATGTCCTTTCTTGGTTTTCTATTGATCACATAATAACACACCTAGTGGGACACACACCCCACAAAGCTCTTATAGATACTTCTTAACATGTTTTACTAACTATTTTCATGCCAAGTTTTTGAATCAATTATGAAAAAAGCTAAGAAGATTAAAATATTGGTTGAGCCATAGGGATTGATGATGACTATAAATAATCATTATTGATCAATAGAATCAATTATGATCAAAATAATTGACAATGATTTTATGTGTCAAAAACACAATCAAACCAAAAGCTAGAAATGTAGAAAAAAATTCAAGTTTTTCTTTTTTTTCTTACTTTTATTGGTACTAAAAAAAGTGTTTTCTATTTGTTTAATATTTTATTATAGGGTAGGGAAAAGTTTCAGATTTTTAAAACACTATTTTCAAGCATTTTTCTATCAAAACATGTTTTTTTTAGTGTGGTTATAGAATCAAACATGATCACCAAAATCGATTATGGTCACTAAAATCATGCAGGATCACAAATAGAATCAACCATGATTACTAGAATCAAGCACAATTATTAGAATCATACATGATCACAAAATATAATTAACCATGATTGGTAGAATCATCAATGATTCTCTATGTTTTTTTTATAGAAAATCTGAGAGTTAAAATTTGTGTTTTTATTGGACTAACTTAGAAGGATGTATTTTTGACTAAAACACAAATCCATCCACTGACTTGTTTGTAGGAATTAAGCCAAGGAATAGAAAAATTGAATGTTTTTTTAAACCAATTTTTTCGTTTTTGCACAATCCAAGTTTGACAAAGGTTGAAAATACATTCACATTTTATTAAGATGTTTTAAATTTCAATTTAAAAAAATTATTTTTAGCATTTTTACAATATTTTAAAAGTGCAAATATGGCTAAAGGGCCAAAAAAATTCACAAAAATTTTGAATTTGGTGTTAAGCTAAATGAATCAACATATTTAGTTAGATCCCCGAAGGGATTTTTTTATTTCTTTTTGTTTGTTCCTTAGACTAGTTTCAAATTGATTACAATAGATTCTTTGCTTTCAGTAAAACACAAAATTTAGCATATATGCTCTCCACACATCCCATTTAGGGAACTTAGATGAATAAAAAACACTTAGTTTAGTGCCCTTGTTTGAAAAATGTGTTAAAAATAAAGTCATGTATGCTATCCCAAAGATTTGATTAATTTGGGTGATTCAAAAGTGACCTCTAAAGTCTATCCTTTTTAATTTATTTACTTTTATGCACTTGGATTATGGGTAGGAGTTCAGAGCCTCCCCATGAGTTCTTTAGGGATGTTTTAACCTAGGGTTTCATCTTTCATCATCATAATAACCCTATTATATGGCCTCTATGATCCTAATGAAAACTTGGTTCACATTTGGATAAACATCAAAATTTACTAAGAATTACATGGATGGAATCACTATGCAAAGGAATAGACCCTTACATAGTAAGTTAGCTATTATTAACCTAATGGACAGGATTTCACCCTTTGTGTTAGCCACACTTAGGACCATATGAAATGTGAAAAACTTATAGATTCTATATAAATCTCCATCTGCCATGGAATTTCATGTCAAATGCTGAGTGTTCCTCCCTCTAAATTTGTGCTACGTATTAATGTTGAGAGATAGAGGGGGGCATAAAAAACTCTACCTACACTTGTACTTTATTTTTTGGATTAACAATTAATTCTTCATAAGAATTGGTATATTGGTGTAAGATTTGGTTGAAGCTACATAAACCTATGTTATTTATAGGGAATAGGATGAGTCATTTATGATATTTATATTTTTTTAATTTGCATTGCATGTTTTTAGAACTAAAACTATTTATTTATATTGTCATGTCAAAATAATTCCAAAACCAATCACATGTTTGTACACCACTTTAGCTTAAGATGTGTTATTTTATCCATTTTATACCACACTTTTCCTTAGACATTTTAAAAACATTCATGTGTGTGTCACTTATTTAAACAAGTCATCATTACATTGTTTGTTTCATCCCAAGTTTTTTACCTTGGATTTTTGAAACAAAGACCATCATTATACCTTTTGAATGAGATAGCATTGTTATGTTTCTCATATTATTTCAAAACTTTTCCTTGTGTCAAATTGAGTTTGAAACCATGTATGCCTTTGGTCTACAATTGGTATCATTATGTTATCCATTTGAGTCTCGAATATTATCTATTTGAGAAACCAAGTATTTTAAACCAATTTTGAAATTTATATTTATATTCAAACTTTAGTGGTTTATACCTATGGCTCAATTAATTTTTTCTTGGGTTTTTACCTCTTACCTTTGAATTGTCTAACTTGAACTAATTCGTTGCTTACTTTAAAGGCTCTTTTTCCTAGATTTTAGGAAGTGGTCTATTTTTTGTGTTCCTTGAGTTTGTTTATTTCCTTGAACTAAGGTCAAAAATATATTTTAAATTAAAACCTTAAGCATTATTAGTTTACACTGGATCCTTAATTATCACTTGGGATTGAATGCTTTTACTCATCACTCTTATATTTGATTACTTGAGATTAAATTTCCCAATTAGTTTTAGGCATGTGCCTAAGGTGAGTGTCTTATACCATGGTCAAATTTGTTTTTAAATCCATGTGCCTAGATTGAGTCCAAGTGTTTTGAATTGTTTTAGAGTTAGATTAATTGACTTGAACTTTTTTTAACTTTCCAAGTTTACTTTAATGTCTATCTTGATTCCTTGTTTCCAAAGACCTAGATATTGGCTTTCATTTTTTAGACCTAGTTTGTTTTTGAGTATATCTTTGTTCCTTATTTCCAAAGACCTAGAATTTGCCTTATTTTGAAAATTTTGTTCATAATTTTTTAGATTAGATTTGTGCCTTATTTCCAAAGACCCAACACCATTTTTCATTTTAGACCTAGATTAGATTTGTTCAAAAAACTTTGCCAAAAACTAGGTTTCAAAATTATCATTCATTTGACCAATTATGTGCAATACATTTATATCTTGGAGATATTTAAGACCAAACTTAATATTGATGATTTTGGAGAAGAGATCTATTCCCAGGCCAAGTTTAGACTATTTACAATAATTGATTGCAATTTTCCATTTAGATCAAGTTTCTAGAAATACCAAGCATCAACCATTTTCCAATTAGACCATGTTTTAAGTATTTTTATAAATGTATATGCTTTCTTAGTGAAACATTAGTCATGGATTTATATATGCCTTGATGCAAATGTAATGTAACCATGTATAATCTATATTATGAAAACATAGTCATGAAAAATTTGTTTGTTTAAAACCCATAGGGTAATGATGTAGTCTATGAGAAAGATTTAAATCCTCCTTAGACTCTCAATATGTGGAACAAGGCAAAGATCTATTAACACACTACTAGGTTAATACACTTCCTTATCTAGGTTAGGACCAAGAATAAATAAATCAATACATTTCTAGTGTGCCATCTATTGTCTAACAATTCCAACATCAACCTTACTATGTTACCATGCCATCAACATATCACCCATAATTATTCAATCATCACTTGCCTAAAAAAATAAGTTTTGGTTAAAGTTGTAGAAGTAAGGGCCAAGTTTATAGAAGACTTCCCCCATGAAAACCTACCTAGTTTAGTCAAAGTGCCTTGAAATGTACCGTATATGCCAACTATTAAACATGGCTTTACTAGTTACCCTCATTCCCTCATAATAATTAAAAACCAAGATATAAATATGATTTCAAGAGGAAAGGGCCCCATGATATACCAATTCATGTAAATACACACACATATCAAACTTACCTTAATCTAGCATGCAATTTCAATGTCGTGGCTATATTGAATGCTCCACTTATAGAACTAACTACTTTAACAAGAGTTCTAGTTGATTTAATAGGTCATGTTAATCTAGGTGTGGACCTAGTTTCCTAAAATAATTTAGTAGGTGACATGTTTAATGTCCAATTCATTAAGGAAGTGATTATTGACTCTACTCATGACCATGTGTCAAATATAGTGGATAACATACAAGTGTCTACCAATTCAGGATAAGATGAGATAAATCCACTACTGAATAATCCATAATAACAAGTTCCTATAGAAAATACCATGAGTGGTTCCTAAAAATAGGGGGAAGGAATGCCTAGTTCTCAACCATAATAAGTTACTCTTACTCCTCAACTAGTTCCTTCTTAAAACATGTAGCAATAGGGGATAAGTAGTTAGGTGTTGGCTAATGTTTTGCCTCAAAAAGTGATGAATGTCAGCCCACCTCAATAGGTGACAAATAATATTTTATATAAATAGGCATAAACTAATTTACCACCGTAACAAAATCATAACACTATGCTACCTCAATAGGGGCAATAAATTTTCCTCCTCAATAAGTAATGACAAATGCACCTCAATAGTCATAGACCAATGTAATTTAATAATCACAAATTTTGTCTCATCAACAATGTATTTTTATTTTTCAATGATAAATGTCAAACACCCAACAATCAGCTAGTTCCCAAGAGGTTTTTATTTAACAAAGAGGTGCTAATATCCAACAATTACCTATTCAGCAATCATTTCCTTTTACTCATCAAGTACCACATATTTAAAAATAGGGCCTCAGTCAACAATAATTCCCCTTTATTTCATTATGGTTAATTAGTCAATAACAAGTCCCTACTCAAAATTATCAAACATAGTACCTTCTACAAATCCACATACTTTCATCACAACCTTAATTTTATTAGACCTAAGGCCATATTCTAAATTTGAACCAAAATATTTAGCAATAACTCATGTAATATAAATATCCTAATCCCAATGCATAGATGTATATTCTTTGTTGATTGGTCTATCAAATCAACATTCTATAGTACTCCATACCTCTGTTATACCTTAATCAAGGTAATCCACCTTTGACTACCCAAACACAACCATAACCAAATGTTCCATCAATTTTTTTGGCCCAAGAATTATAATAAATGACGAATGTAATTAGATCCATTTAGGTAGGATAATAAACCAAGAAGTTCAAATTGGATGATATGTGTTCATACCCATTTAACATGGAATATATTTAGATACCATTTCCTCTAGGTTATAATCCACTAAATTTTGACAAGTATAAAGGTAAAGGAGACCCTAAGGGGTCTATAATAGAGTTTTTTATTACTTTCCATCTAGTGTCCTATAGTGACATCTACCTACTCATTTTTCCTCAGAGTCAATCTAGACAAGCTTTGGAATGGTTTCTTAAGTTACCAAAGAACTCAGTATCTAACTTTGATGACCTATTAGAAAAAAATGTACAACAATTCTCCTACAATCTTGAGCACAAGATTTTAGTAGTGGATTTGAGTTAGGCCAAGAAAAAAGTTGGTGAGAACTTTGTGAGCTATATATAGAGATAGAGATCATTTACTAGTCACTTCACCCATAATATACTAGATAAATAATTATAATATATGTTTACCAAAAAATTACATATTGAAATATCTTATCACTTAGAGCTTCAATGTGCTCACACATTCAAGGAGATCATTGAGAAATGTAAATAGATAAAAAAGGCCATTATCAATAAAAGGATTATCAAGTTATCTTCTTCAAACTAGAATCAAAGCTAAAATGAAAAGTTAGGCCCAAGTTAGAACCCTAGCCCAGTCCAAATACAAACATATCTACCTTCTCAAGATAATAATTATAAATAACCCAAGCCATATAATCACAACAAGAATGTTGTCGGTAATAGAGTAACTGAGTTACATCACGTTCAAATGGTATAAACACCATCTGCTCAGCCTATGCCATAAATATAGATTATTTAAAAATATAGCCTATTTAATAAGTGAATTATATACCTTAGCATAGGGCAACTCATTAAATTTTAAAACCACCACCTTTTCAAACCCCTCATCCAAGAGGAAGGCCTACTCCTAGAGTCTTTAGTAACCTTGGTGAGTCTACTAAATTAGTGTTTCTCAAATTAGTCATGGCCAATATGATTAGGTGGGTAATTCCAAAACACTATCATGAGGTTATACCATATCTAAATTATTACAAAGAGCATGAATTCTATGAATACCATCATGTTTATATACATTTTATACATCATTGTGTGTATTTGAAGCATCTTATTGAAAATATGTTGGAAAATGGATAGATCTAGTTAGATAATAGAGCATTTACTTCTAGCCAAAACTTGGGTATCTACCAAACTAATTTTATATAGAATAACTATGCCAATCAATAACCATAATAATTAATAACATATAAACAATACCAATATCAATATCAATAGAAACACCAACATCATCAACTGAATAGAAGGAACCCAGGCCAAAATGACCCCAACAACTAATAAACTTACCATACAGTTCCACATGAGTAAAATATAATTGTATGTCATATTATGGGTGGGAATGTATCTACCATCACCATCAATCATATAATAAATACCAATATACTATACTATTATCTAGTGATGTAAATCAGCTTACCTATGTCAGTAATCCTTCCTTGAACTATGACTGTAGCCAAGTGAAATAATAAACAAGGATTACCATTTGAAGAGTATATGTCGATAACTTTTCATTATGTTTTGACCATAACCAAACACATTGATAATAAAGAATTATCGTCTCTATCCCATCTCCATAATTTTCTAATTGCAATGGTCTTGTATCCAATCCAGATTGCACAATCAAAACTCAATAGTCTAACATTGCCATTCTAGGCCCATAAACCCTACCAATGAGCTGATCAAACCTAATATGTTGTATAAGAGCCATCTAATTACCACTAATAAGGAAAAAGTGTATGGCATTATGAGAAAATCCAAAATATACTTACACACATTTCCATTTTATATTTTTTTATTTATGTCTACCATCTAGAAGAATATCTTTACATAACTCCCAAGCTAATCCCAAGTTTTAAATGACTTAACACTTGACAAATTCTAAGAGTTTTTGGGACACCTAGCCCCAATCCAATCATTAACCTTTGACTAAAGTGATATGTCATACCTTGGATCTCTCCATAATAACCCATTATACATTGAAGTTGTCATCATGTAGAATAATGTTAAACATGTTCTCATAGACAATAGATCGGGTCTGAATATTATTTTTCTAAATCTAATCAAGCATCTGGGATATAAAGTAGCTAACCTTTAGCCAAAAACTATTACTATTAATGCCTGTGATAATGAAGAGAGGGAATCATAAGGAACCATAATTTTACTAGTGATTATTGGGCCTTTGACCCACAATACACTTTGCCATGTACTCGACCTAGACCTATCATAAAATTTGCCTTTGGGTCAACCATGGATACATGAAATTTGTGAAATCCATTTAATGTTTCACAAATGTATCAAGTTTCCTCACTCAAGGATGGAGGTCACTATCCATGTATATTTATAGCCATATAAACACTACAAGCATTTAGAGGCTGAATATGAAAGTTATAATAGTTATTTTGGTCTAGACCCAATGACAGAAGGATACAGACAAAGAGATACTTATTGAATTGATAGAGGCCAATTGTATAAACACTGATAGCCTTGCCTCATCTTCACATTCAACTCATATTGAAATGTCTAATCACTTTACCAATTTAGATAATGGTTTAGGAGATTATTTTACCCATGACACATTTCATATTATCCAGCTTCCACAAAATCCCAATACCTATGGAAGGCCTAAATCTAAACCATCTTGCATGAAATGGTGACAAAAAGGAAAAGGAAAGATTCATATCCCAATGCTTATTATTTTCACACCTGCCACTATCCAAGGATAAGACCTAATTTCCAATGATGATTCATGATCATACAATGACAAATTAGTTGATTTCTACTGAAGTTCCAAATATCCCATCCCTAAAAGGATCATGAATAACCAATAATATGAAGGTTGATGACTTAGGCCAAATTAATAGGGTACTCTTGAGCCCATTTATATTACTAAATATAAAAGAAATTATGGTCTCAAATTTAAACCACCTGGGGGTGATGCCATGTATCTTATTCATGTTCCAACACTAATGCCTAGTGATGATAATGTTGATAGTGAAGAAGAGTTTGATCATAACATATATGAAGACCTTGTTAGTAACAACTTATTAAACACATATATTATTTATACCATTATGCCAATAATTTGACATTACCTAATTTCCCTTTATCATTGGGATACAATGTTCCATTGGGAGACCATAAATTTGATTTTTTGGGGCTTAGAGACAATGTTCCATTGGGAGACCATAAATAAGTGTAGACACTAGAAAACCACACATGATGGTTCTATTTGTCTAACTAACCCCTTGGACCCCCTCAAGACTAACTAACCTACCCTTGACCAAACTTAACCTTTACCCTTAATCGTTGATGGTCACCCTGACCGTGGATGGCCACCCTGACCATCGATGGTTAGGCTTGACTACTAATGGTTAGGTTTTCACCACCTGAACACTTAAATCTAACTCAATTACAGCTTGATTTTTTATTTTTAGATGTCTATTCCATGTACAAATTGATGCATGTTAGCACTAAAAATATACAACACTTTGAATATTTTGTTTAACTAATTGTTTCACCTCCACTTTCTTCCTATAAAAAGATAGTAAAAGGAGGTGAAAGGGATCTAAATCAGCAATCATCATTACAACTTCTTGGGTAAGAAATCGGATCTTCTTGTACATGTATTCTTCTAGCTTTTAGCATCCCAAATCCAGTACTTCTTCAAGCCATAAACTATCAATCATAAGCCAAGTATATTATTCTTGTTTTAAGTTATAGTTATTTAGTTTCAATAGTTTTACAACTCTATATATTAGCTCTTCCACCAAAACACCCTCCAACCATTCTCAACCACCTGAGTATCAAACCTTTACCCTTGATACATGTGATGTTCTCTCTTTCACCCATAACCATTAACCAACCTCCAACAAGCTATATAACCTTTTTATAACTAACCCATAACCTATTCTGGCCAAAACCAATAACTTATCCAAACCCACAATAACTATTGATGGTCACCCTAACTACTGACAGTCACATCTAACCACTGATGGTCATTGTGTAGATCACTTATACACAAAACAATAAGATCATACCACCTCTCAACCTCAATCAAAACCCTATTTTCTTGACCTCTATCATTACATAGACCAAAAACAATACCCTAACCACACCTAAACCTACTTTTGATAGTTTAATGTTTATTTTAATGTTTTTTTATTAAAACAAGCATTTCTTTTGAAAATAATTTATTTACTTTACTTAAGTACTTTCATTTATGTTATGCAACCTCTTTTATCAACAAATTTATTATCATTAAATTATCTTAAAAGTGGATTGATATCCTCCAAAGATGTCATGTACTTCTTTGATCTAGCTTTCTAGGCAATCCACTCACCTACCCAACTAATCAACTATTTCTTTGAGTGATTTCTTATCTACAATTCATTCCTCCCAAGACAAAGATGAGTATCTATAATCATATGGATCATGGAGAAAAAACTAAATCTAGGTTATACTAACTTCACCTTTCTTTCAATTTTTACTCTTTCTTCTTAAGAAACAAATCCAAATTTTGGTGAAATATTTTGGCACGCCCGATGGGACCTAGTTACATCTACGTGCTTTTTTTTTCAATTTATGCTCATTTAAATGAAGTAAAAATTTATATTTGTTCTTAAAATTAACCTTTAATACATTATTTGCTTGCATAATTATCTCACATAGCTTAATTAATAAATTAAATCAACCATAGCCTCACTTATTTTCACACACAGACCAAACCACTTACACCAAATCAAAACATCATAACACTTGACATAAGGCCTCACTAGGGTTTCATATCTTAGTGGTTACCTTCACCTATTGGCTATCCCACTTGGATGTCATTACCGAGGGGAGAAACCAAAACTCAACTCTTTGGTTGAGTATAATCTCTGGCAATCAATATATCTTCACTAAGATCCTAACACCCTTATTATTGAGGTGTGTGAAGTGAGGGGGTAGGCCCCAACATCAAGTCATGTACTAATTTCCAACACATACCCCCTTGAGAGCCTAAACACAACCTCAAACCAACCATAGACTTATTTTCTAGTAATCTCTCTACAAACCAAGTGGGGTCACATATTCTTTTTGACTTAAGGCATAAGCCACAAATGAGACAAAAATAACCTTAGGATTTAATGTGCTTTAGTGTGAATTTTATCTTTTTTGAATTTTTTCTTGTCTTCTCTTTTTTTGAGTTGTGATAAATTTATCCCCCTTGGAAAAAACTTATACCATATTTCCTTCACCGACCTCATCTCAATTGCCTTATTCAGTGGGGAGCACTCCTATATTTTCTCTTAGAAATCCTAACTTTTTTAAACTCCTAAAAGACAAATCTCTTGCCTTAAAGCATTACCTTGCATCAAGATCCACTTGTGCTCCCAACATTACCTACAACTAACCCAACCATACCTATAACTAACCCAACCTCACCTACATTCAACCCAAACACACCTATAATCAACCCAACCTCACCTATAACCAACCCAACCTCACCTACAATCAACCCTATAATTAACCCAACCTCACCTATAATCAACCCAACCACACCTATAACCAACCAAACCTCACCTACAATCAACCCTAAAATCAACCCAACCTCACCTAAAACCAACCCACCCTTACCTATAATCAATCCAACCTCATCTACAACTAAATAATAAATACTCAATGACCATTTGATCATCATCATAACCAACCAACAACCTTTTAACACCTATTTGACCATTGTCATAACCCACCTAAACCTCAAATATCTCAACATCACCAATATTTAGGCTACCTATCTCAACCTTCATATTAGCTACCTCAACCTTATTAAAATGTTGATTATCTGCCCCAACCATCATATCAATTATCTGAGCCCCCTTTGTGGTAACCATATTTATCTCAAAACTAAGACATGGTTTATCCCTTCAACCATCAACCAAAATTTGTAAACCAACCTATCTTACCTACTTCTTTAAATCCAACCAACAACTATCAATCCACCTTATCAACCTTACTCAACCTCTCAAATTGACCTACCTTATCAACCTTACCTACATTATCAACCTTACCCAACCTCTCAAACCAACCCACCTTATCAACCTTATAAACCTCCCCAAATCAAACCAATAACTACCAACCAAACCTTTCAAAACCATAAATTTTATCAAACCTAACTAGGCTATCAAATTCATCAACCATTTCAAACCAACTAACTTCATCAAACCAACTAACTAGATTGCAACCCCAAGAGTCATGGTGCACCCTATTCTTAGGTAGTATATCTTATTGGGGGAATCATATGCCTCAATCCTTGACAAACTCTTGGAGGCTTCTATCATTCAACTTCCTCTAAATAAACCCATCAATCATTCTCTTCCAAACCCCATTTGTTTATAGATAATGAGTTTTGTTCTTATCATCACACAAATAGACATGCGGTAGACAAATGTGGGCATTTTAAGATGTTTGTCCAAAACCTTATTGATCAAAAGGAGGTTGCAAAGGATATTCTCTATGTTCCCCCAACCCATCCTTGAATATCATTAGGAAATCCATCATTTAACCTCTTTCTTCACTCATTTTTGTGTAAACCCATGAACATAACCCCCAACACAATGAGACCCCTTAATTATATTTGGTCCTTAGTGAACCCATAACTAAAGAAACCATAATCAGAACCTCAACCAATCCACTTATTGACAAAGCAAAACCTTCTCAACTTTCCTTTAAAACAAAAATTAAGGAAATCAACCCACCTCTTTGACTTCCCCTTTTAGTGGATCAACCTCAAATCAACCTACCTCTTCAACTCTCTCAAAAGGTGGAATCACCCCCCAAAACCATACCTATTCCACCTACCATTTTTGTAGACCCAATTAAAGCTATCTTACCCTTTCCACTTCCTATTTTAATGGAGTAAACATCAAACCAACCTAATCTACCTCTTTCACCTCCCCTTTTTGTAGAGCTAATTCAGAACACCTCACCTATAACTAATCCAATCTCACCTCAAATCAGCCCAACCTCAACCACAAATAAAACCAAACCCATTCAATTCATCTATAATCTACTCATTTTAATCTATCTAATGACATTGTCTCTGATTCTATTCCCTTTTTAATAAGGTCAAATCTTTGTCACCTTACCTTACAAAACAAACATAACAAACAAGCAAACCAAATCAACCACCCATCATATCTCCCCCAACCAATAAAAACAATCTATAAACAAACTCAATCAATGATGATTAACTTAAATTTTGATCCAACCATAACCAACTTATTTATCAATCCAAACTAACATCAACCCTTCATTCAAATTTTCTTGAATTTTGGTTACCTTTTTATCCAAGCTACCCAAACCTCACCTAATCTTTGTCATTAGGATAATCTAACTCTCTTGTCCAACCCACATTTATTATAATATTATGTTCCCAACATCATTTATGGACCCCAACCCTACCCAAATCTAACCCAAGGATGTTTTCCTTGCCATAACACCATAAAGGATATCTCACCTAAACCACTACCTATAACTTTAAATCTATACTAAAAAATAACAACTAATAACCCTTGGGAGGCAAATGAAGTCATCTTCATCCTTCTTAAACTCTCTTTACTAATCAACATATTTACTTGGGAATCTTTTTTACACTTCAACATTCATGGAAAAAACACCTAAGTTCTCCCTCTAAAAATCTTTGACCAAGCAACAACTTGAACATTAACCAATAACCAAACCAATCCTTAACCTTTTGCCTACCAACTTTAACCAATGACCAAACTAACCCTTGGCACTTATGCCTCAACTTACACCTAGCCTAAAACCAAATCAACCTTAAACCTAAACAAAACTTAACCTTGACCAACCTTTCATCAATACCCCAAACCAACCTAGACTAAAATATAAACCATAACCAACCACCATTATGCCTAAAAAGTTAACTTAAAGCCTAACTATCATCACCTCACCAACCTTGCCTCTTGGTTTGTCAACTATCCATCGAAGGAGGAAACTGGGGGAGTTCTCCTGTTAGGAGGCTTTGTCCATTTTATCAACTTAAAACTTCATCTTAATTAAATGACCAAACCAACCCTTGGTATTTTCTTACCGCATCTTACACCTAACCTTGACATTAACCCAAAATTTTACCTCCAACCTAATCAAACCTTCAGCTTTAACCATTATGCTTAGGCCTATTTTGGTCTTTAAACCTCATAACCCTACCCTTTCACCCAACTAACTGATCAACCTAGAAACTTAAACCTACCTAACCAAACTAAAAACCAATCAACATTTCAATCCGACTAATGTCCAACCTTACCTTTAACCATTCTCAATCCAACATTCTCTTTTCCATGCGTAATCTAGTGTCATAAATTAACTAGGGTACATTTTTTTCTCCTAATTGACTCAGACCATTTACATGTAAGTATGGATCTAAGGCATATTAGAACCTAATCCCCTCAATTCTTTGCATTTTTGCCATGTTCTTTTGTTAAACCAAGTTATTAGTCATATTGTGTTTAACTTAAGATCATCCCTTATTTTCAACAACATTCATATCCTTATTTTAAAGATAACTAATTAAAATAGGATCATGTGATTATCCATCATAATCTTAGCCCAATAATAAGCATAGGTACCACAACTCTACCTATGGCATGATTTTCATGGTAATTTTTAACCTTTATAGGATGGATCCCCATGGTCATTGTCAATTAAACTTATTTTACCCATTATCAACCTTTTTGTGTTATGGTTTTACATCCATAAAAAAAATACTTAAAACCTATATAGACTTGTCCATGTCTAAACCAACATAACATTCAATTTGGGATACCTAATATCATTTGGGTCAAAAATTTATAGCATTACAAACTACACCCTTGACAAAAAACTTCCCAAAACATCTAAAAGTTAATTAAAAGGTAGACTGCTCCCTTGAAGTACATCTATCTTACCCTAACAAATACAAATCTTAGACCACTCACTTGTAGGATGGCTAAACCAAACATTTATCAAGTAATAAATCACCTAGAAGTTTCTCAAATTGAGCAACTTCCTAAAACCATCAACTTAAATTAATTAATAGACCTCAAGCCAAATTTCAAAAATAAAGCAATCCCAAAGAAATCTTCCATCAAATTTCACATATCATTTGTATACTTCCAACATTGATCAGTCTACATCAAATTTGAAATATAGACTCATCTATAATTGTTCCTAAGTTACCTAAAGAAGGGGTAAGCCATCCCCATGAGAAGGTTACACTATCATCCATTAATTTACTTCATCCATCTCTCCCTATACCCTCTACAAATCAAGGGATTTTAAACTTACTTGACACTACTTGATCAAATTACTTATTTTAACCAATGAACTAATACTAATGCAATGCATGAAAGGGGCTTATGTTCTGAAGCCTGCCTATCTTGTCATTTTGGTCTATGCCAATAGGAGTGTTACATCCTCCTTATACTTTCATGACCAATTACAAAGGCATATGTCTTCCCTTCTTAGATTTATTGTGTAGACACCAAAAATACACACATGAAGGTTTCAAATGTCACAACTCCCCTAGAACACTTCAGGACCCCCTAAGGCCCCAACTTGGTCTTTCAACTAGAACTAAACCTAACTCTAGTCTAATTAACCTAATAACTAAACACACCTCTTTAAATCAACTTGACCTTGAACCTCAACTATCAATGGTCACCCTAACCATCGATGGTCACCCTGACCATTAATGGTTAGGTTCTACCATCTAAATGAACTTAATTGACCCTTCACTCTACCTTGATTTTTTATAATTATATTATCTAATTCATGTGTGAACCCATGCATGTCAAAGTTAAAATTAGATATAAAGTTAGATCTATTTTTAACATATTATTGTACCTCTCTTTCCTTCCTATAAGAAGAGAGGAGCAAGAGGTGAAAAATGGGATCCCATAACTATCAATTCTTTGTAGGTATTCTTCTAGTAATCTAGAAATGTAGCCATCATGATAGAGAACCAACTTGCCATTGCTTGTTAGCTGATAACTAAGTATCTTTACTCTTTCATAATCACATTAGACTCCATCATCGAGCCAACCACCTCAACCATTCACCAAATAAACCTCTAACAAGTAAAGTATTTATTTTTAATCTATCAATTTCTTTATTTACATTTAATAATCATCCCAACATAAACCAATCTCTCAGAATTACCTTCTATAACCTCATTAATCTAACCTTTTTATCACCCAAACCCAACCCAATCTAACCACCAATGGTCACTCTGACTATCGATGATCTATCTTAACCACTGATGGTTATCCCAACCATTGATGGTCACTTCAACCATTGATAGTCACCTCAATTACCAATGGTCATTATGGCACAAAATAACAACAAGAAATTTTCACCCACTTATTCTCAACCAAATCTAATTTTTTTCTATCTCTGCTTATTCATATAGCTCTAGCCTATTTTTTGAACCATACCTGACCTATTTAGCATCAGTATTACCCCACTTATTTCTATAATTAGTCAATTTATTTATCAAAAATTTCTTGTACTTAGTTTTAGTATTTTATATGATTTATGCAAGTACTTTATCTTTCAATTTTTAAACTTAATTATTTTAAAATCATGGATTGACAACCCCCAAATAAGTTCTTGATTCCAAGATCTAGCTAGCGCTAGGTAATCCACCCAATTATATATCTAACCAGCCATTTGATTTAGTGTTATCTTATTTATAGGTCATTCCTCCAAACCCAAAGAGGATCTCCCTATAATCATATAATTCAACACATGCACAACCAAATAGGTTTTTCAACCATACCCACATCTAGTTTCTTTTTTCTTCCTCTCTTGGAATATAAGTTGACATTATGTGAAACATTATGGAACACTTGGTGGGACCCTTGAATCTCTACTTGGGTTTTATTTTGTTTACATTTATATTTTATTCTCCCTATTCTATGTTAATAAATGAAATTAAAATTTATTTTGGGTTTAAAATTTACTAATTACATTGGTTTCTTTCAAGTTTAGCTCACTTAGTTAAATCAAAACAAAGTAATTCGATCATAGCATCACTTTTATCACACACTCAAACCAAACAAACTACATCAATCAAACATATAGATAAATTGACATAAGGATTGAATGGGATTTCATGACCTAGTAGTCACCTTACCCTTTACCATCAATCCTACTTGGAGGTCATTACCAAGGGGAGAACCAACTCAGCTCTTTTGTTAAGTATAAACTCTATAAATTGGTATATATTAGCTAAGTACCCAACACCCTTATCATTGTAGTATGTGAATTTAGGGGGTAGGCCCCAATACCAAGCCAATTATTAATAACTAATATAGATCCTTTTGAGATCCTAAACACCACCTAAAACCAACCATAGAATTATTTTCTAGTACCTATTCTACAAGCCAATTTTAGTCACACAATTTCTTACAAAGATTAAGGTATAAGCCAAAAGAGAGACTAAAAATAAATTTAGGAATTAACATAATTTCTAGTGAGTGTTTGACTTCACTGATTATTTCTCATCTTCTCTCTATTTAAGTGGTGAGATTGCTTTTTTTATTCTCTCTCCCTTATCTTTCATGGTCTTAACTCGTCAGCATCAAAAGAACCTAACAAGACAAAACCCATCACCAAACTAATCAACCTATTCTACCTCTTCATCCATGGAATACATTTCTAAATTAGAAGACTCTCTTCAACCTTTAGGAATTCCTTCTTTCCCTTAGGTAGTTCCCCAAGGAGATACAAACTTTGCCACCTTCTTAGATAATAATCATGTGGCCCTTCAACATTATCTCAACAGCATGCCTCACCATAACCCTACTTTGGTTCAACCTATGGACCCACCTTATGACATGCCTTCCCAAATTATGAGGAACCCTTCTATTTCCATAGTCACCACCTAACCATTGTGTACCCAAATATATTCATCTACTAATAATCCCTTTGATACTATTGTAGAGAACCAACCTACCTAACCTACCAACACCCTTACACCTTCCACCCCCAACAATAACTCCTCTACCCTAGGACCAACCTAGCTATTAACCACATATACTCCCCTCACCATGGGATAACCTACTACTAACATTACAAACCTTCCTTCAGATACACCCAATCCATTAGTCACTAATCCAATTTAAAACCTTATGGTGTCTATACCTTCTACCTTACCACCATTAAATATAAAGGTCACCACCTTTATTTTAGTTACAAAACCAATTGTAGCTCTTACCTAACCTACATTAACCTCACAATAGGTGCCCAACATCCCTAACCCACAAAGACATGTTCCTCTACCCATTTCCTAACCACCTACATCCACCTACCCCTACATAACATACACCCAACTACCTGTGTCCACATATCAATATGTGGTAGCTCCCTAACCTCCTACCAATTATCAATATATCACCCAACCACAATAATAATGTTCACCTTATAACCTTTTAGGTACACAAACCCAAATTGATATAATGAAAATGCTCATGGATAAAATGACTACTTTAGAGTCATCCATCTTTGGTGCTCACAAAATCTTATTATATGACCAAATTTGTAATGAACCCATTCACCCATATGTCCCTATCAGACCATATCCCCCTCAGTGAGAACTTCCCAAATTTTTTAAGTTCTAAAGTAAGGAGGACCCCCCAAAACACCTCAAGGCATTTAAGAATTCATTTTATTTGATTTCCTATGATGATGCCCTCTTTCTTCATACCTTCTCCATGTCCCTATCTGGTTTAGCATTAGACTATTATAGTACCATAACTAGACATTGTCTCTTCTCTTTCACCTAGATAGCCCAAACTTTCTTGGATCACTTTTCAATAAACATCTCCAAGAAAGTTTCCATCACTAACCTTTACTCTATCACTCAATTTGATGATGAATCTATTGTTGATTTTATAGCCCATTGGAGAAGCCTAATCAATCAACTTTCCTTCTCTTTACCCCAACCTGAACTAATAGAAATTTTTTTATTGAGCATGTGCCAAGCAAATCTCTTTTACATTACATGTTCACTGCTTCAAAACCTTTGATGAAATTTTACCATGGTACATAATCTATAAAATAGAGCCATTGATGAAGGAAAGTTAAAGTTAAAAAATAAAAACTCTACCTATAAAACCAATGAGGCCTCTTACTCTAAAACAAGTAACCAAACCCATACCAATGCCAAAATCAGGGAAACTATGAACACAATTGTCCTTAAGACCACTCCACCATATATCAACCAACCAAACTTTTCTAACTCCTCAAAAAAACATGAGAAACCAAAACTAAAACAATTAGAAGCAATTTACTCTACTTGGGGAATATTATGCATTGATCTTGGAGAAGTTTCTAAAATCTAATATCATATAGATTCCTCCCATCAAAACCCCTCAACAATTTTATTATTCTCATCCTGTACCTAGATATTACAATGAGAATGACCTATGTCCTTTCCATCAAATAGTTGGACATGATGTTCATAGGTGTAATACCTTCAAAAATGTTGTCTAAACCCTTATTGACAAGGAGGAGCTTGTGTTGGACAACCCCAATGCACCTCTAAACCAAGCCCTTGACATTTTTAAACATGCTTTTCCCAATCATGCACCTATAAAAAATGAGATAAATGGAGCTAAGCCTTCTCATGATCAAAACATCAATATGGTTCTTAACATGCCCATTGCTGAAGAACCTACCACCCAATCTACCTATTCTTTGCCCTTTCTACTTATTGAGATAGAAGAATTACCTTTTCTTCCTTTGGATACCCAAACCATGAAAGTAAACTTTTCACCTCCTCCACTTATTAAGGTAGTGGAGTCATCAACTCCTCCTTTAACTAATCTACCTAATCAAGAAACCATCACCACTTTACCTCCTCCCTTAACTATCAAGTTATTCACCTTCCCTTTGGAGGTCATTCCCAAGGAATATGCCACCATATCTACACTTCCCATAGAGGAACCACCAATATAAACCTTGCATCCTTTTATTTATTAAAAGGATGAGGTGGACACTCCCCTTTCCCAACCTATGGGTTTATCTTTCGAGTCCATTACCCAGGGAACAAGACCAATTTATAAACCATTATCTAGACTAGTTTAGAGATTGGACTTTGTCTCCAATCCTGACACTAATTAATCCACCTTTTGGAAACAATTGGGGCTCCCTTACATCACTAAATAGGAACCTCCAACCACCTCTTTGACAAACCAACCTATCACTTCTATCATCCAACCCATTATCATATCAACTGAACCAAGAAGAACCTCTACCAAACCAACCATTTTAAAACCATCTAAAGAAAAAAATACCAAATAACTAAATAATCATCTATCACTTAAATCAAACCAACAAAAACCCTTATCATCTTCCCTATGTAGAGCCTTAATCATCCATCCTTTAAATTAGTGATAACCTCACCAGACCCACCAACCAAGCAGCAAACCAAATCAACCAAGGAGGTAAAAATAGCAAAAGGCTAAAAGACCAAAGTTTTTCCCTCTCAAACTTGCCCTCTATATTGGGGCCTGATACTTCTACTTTGATTATGAATCCAACTATTTCAACCAAAACATAACCACCACTTTTAGTTACCCCATCACTCTTATTTTTTGACATTCTCATATTTACCTAGCCATCAACAACCAACCTATCTCTATTGGCATATCTTACCTCCAACTTATCAACTTCCTTACCTAAACCAAAATCATCCATTAATAATGACAACTTACCCAAGACCTCCACCACCAAGCCTATTTATAAAAATATTTCCATCCCACCAACTGAGGCCAAAACCTCTAGACCCTCACCACCTTTAACTAAGTCTTACGCAAGTATTTTCCAAAGGTTATTTCAAGATTATTACTTGACCTTATGTCATATTAGACCATTTGAACCTCTTGGTCTAGAACTAGTCTAATATAATGACTACTAAATATATACCTATCATAGGATACCCAAGCATGACACAAAAACTATAAAGCTCTCCAAACCATAATAAATTAGCTCTATGATGAGGATATATTAACAAATGAACCTCCCATGATCCCACTACCAATCCAACAACCAACAACCAATACCCATTGCCTACCTACTCCCCCACTCTCACCTCAAAGTGATGAAGAACCAAACCAATCTCCTATCCCAAATCTTCCATCTATCCATACTATCGATGTGGTCACATGATCACATGCTTAGTAAAAGGACAAGGGGAAGGATAAAGTGTCCATCCCATGGACATACCCATCTTCTACCTCTCAACTAAGTCAAATTAAAGCACCATTGCCTTAATCCAAACCCAAGGTATCTATCTTAGGTACCTCTCAATCCAACCCCTCAAAATCAATCAAAAGAGTGGTTTTTAAACAACTTCACCAAACCCCAACAAATATGAGTCTATATGAATTTATTTCTACCTTACCTCATCATCACCAAGCAATGATAGATGCATTATAATTAATATAGGTACAACTTAAAAAACCCTCAACCTCTGATAGCCTTTATTGACACTCTCCAAATTTCCAACCTTGTCACCTTTAAAGATTCAGAAATACCTTCTATCCATCCTGATGACCTAGATCCCCCTATTTTCATTACTACATACATCAACCAAATCTACATCAAACTAGTTATGATTGATAGTGGAGACAATATTAATATCATCTCCTCTCATGCCTATGATCAACTTAAACTACCAAATAATGCCATTTCTAAAATCTTGGTCATCCTCTGATCCTTTAATGACACCATGGTCACTACTCTAGGAACTGTTATCCTTCTTATCTATTTAGGACCTCACACACTCCTAAAGATCTTCTATATAGTGGAGGGTAAATTCTAGTATAATTTTTTGTTGGGATGACCTTGGATCCACTCCATGGGTTGTACACCCTGTACCATTCATCATTGCATCAAATTTGAGCATGAAGGTTAGGGTATCACTATACAAGCTGACCCAAGTCCTTTTTCATCATACAACATGACTTATCAACCCAATGACATCCTCATACCTCCATCTATCACACCTTCTCAGCCAAACACAATCCATCAACCATATAGGATTAAGCTATATCTTCTTATACCAATGAGGTATCTACTATATCATAAATTTTCTTAGACAAAATTTCCACCATAGACCACTTCGAATCAACATTTCAACATCTCTCACTTGGGGAATATCTCCTCTTGACCCTTGATACCTTCCCTACTCCCTAAGAATATGGGCAACTTTACAACCAACCTAGGTATGACCCCAATATCAGAGTTATTGTTCCCCTTGGACCTTTTAACCATACAAATCATTTCATCTAGGGGTACTCAACAAACTTCTTATCACTTTTATCACCTCTCTTTCACCTAGACCATTCACCTCTAGCTTCTCTTATCTAGATAAACTAGACATTGTCAAGACATACCTCCACCAATGTGCTTGGAAGAGATTTGGTCTTGGAAAATATGAATATGGGTTGCATGAGTTTATTTTAATTGAGACCAAAAATCTTCTTGAGAAACATAGCCTTAGCTTCATTCCACCCATAAAGAAAACCAAACCACCTACCATCACCATTGTTAAGGAAGACATCCATTCCTCACCAACTTTACGTCCACTTGAGTGTGAGGATGATGACATCATCCCACCTAAGTTTTTTTCCATAAACATGATTAGCCTTGGACCCTTGACTTATTAAAAGGTATGGGTACTGTAAACATCCATATGACCCATCCTAAGATGATAAGAGATGAATCTCCTACCATTAATACTATTCAATGTTAAGATGATAAATCCATTCTCACATATCTTGGTGCACCAGATTCTTCCATCCACAAATCTATTCCTCCTGAGACTTTGACCATGTTAAATAAATCAACCAAGGATATCAACTTGGGTGATCTCGATAACCCCTAAATTATCCAAATTATCCAATCTCTCAATTTTGAAGAGCTTTAAGACTTTTCCTCTTTCTTGCAAGACTGTAACATAACATTTTCTTGGTCTTACAATGATATGCTAGGAATTGACCCCTCCATAACTACCCACAACATAGTCACCAACCATGATGTGAAGCATATCAAATATAAACTTTGATTAATGCACCCTCACATAGCCCTTCTTATCAAATAAGAGCTTCAACATCTCTTATCCATGAATTTTATTCAACTTATTGATTACCCTCAATGGGTCTCGAACATCATCCCTATCACCAAAGCCATAAGGGGACTATGTATTTATGTGGACTTTCATGACCTCAACCTTTTTTCCCAAAATACGAATTTTATCTACCAAGCATTAACTAGTTAGTTGATCTTACAACCATACATGAGATGTTATCTCTCATGGATGGGTTCTCAAGTTACAATCGGATCCTAATTACCCCTGAAGATCAACACAAAAATGCCTTTATCACCCCATGGGGGACCTTATATTATAGGATCATTCCTTTGAAAGTAAATAACATTGGTGTAACCTACCAACATGCCATGACTTACATTTTCCATGACCTTATCCACAAAATCATTGAGGACTCTATGGATGACCTTATTGGGAAATCCAAATGCTATAAAGATCATTTTTCTATTTTAAAATTAATCTTTTAGCAACTCATCCATTACCATGTCTACCTTAACCCCAAGAAGTGAATTTTTAGGGTTTTATCAATAAAACTCCTTGGCTTTATTATCTCCTTTTAGGGAATCAAAGTTGATCATGCCGAAATCAAATCCATCCTTGACATTCTTTCTCCGATCAACCTCAAGCAACTTTGTAATTTGTAGAGGAAGATACAATCCATTCATCACTTTATCTCTTAGCTCTTGGACCGATGCCAACCCTTACACCACCTCCTCAATAAGGATGTATCTTTTAGGTGGAATGATGATTGTAAAAAGGCATTTTATTTAATTAAAGAGTACCTTTTGTCTCCACCTATCCTCACCCCTCCTAAGGATGACCAACCTTTCTACCTTTATATCTCCACCATTGACCACTTCGTATGTACAATTCTTGCTCATCAAGATGAAAACACAAAGAAAAATCCATATACTACATTAGCCACATTCTTATAGAGTATGAGACTCGATACAACCATACCAAGAAAATTTGCCTAGCCCTAGTCTTCATGGCCACCAAACTTCACCACTACCTTCTTAACCACAAAACATATGTCATACCCAATACCAACCCACTCAAGTATATGTACTCTAAGATATCCCAAAACTAATGTATGGCCAAGTGGCTCATGGATTTATCTTAGTTTGTCCTTGAGTAAATTTATTATAAGTCAATTAAAGGGTAATTCATTGTCGACCAATTGGCCAAAGCACCTTTAGTAGACAACCAACCTCCCCCTCTTGAGTTCTTAGATGAGTCCATTGTGACCCTCTCTTAAGTAGACTTCATATATCAAGTGATTATGTTATTTGATGCATAAAAGTGTCAACATATTGGGGAGCCAACATTATCCTTATTTCCGTACATGATGAACCTCTTAATTTATCCTTCAAGCTATATTTTGAATGTACCAACAATATATCTATATACAAATCCCTAGTCATAGGCCTTCAAACTATGTTAGCCTTGGGAGCCAAAATGATCAACATCTTTGGCAACTCTCAAATAGTGGTCAATAAAATCAATGGCTCTTACTAGTATAAGAATGATTTTTTTCAATAGTACAAACAACTAGTTGATAAACTCTTAACATCATTTGAATACTACCATATCTAATCCACCTCATGATCTATGAACAAGTTTTACAGCACCATAGCTTCCCTCACCTCTCAAATCCCATCTACACCCTCTAAATATAATTTATTTGTCATTATATATAGAATTACCTATCCCTATTATGTCAAATAAAACTCTCCCACCATCTTCAATATAGAGGAGACCCAACCTTATCTTTGGTATCAACAGACCTTCAACTACCTTAACCTTGCCATCATTCCTTCTGGTCTTTCCAAGAATTCTTGAAGAAAATTTATTGAAAGTACCTCATGTTATTATATTATGGCAAGAATTATTTATAAATATGGATTTTATGGTCTCCTCTTATCTTGCCTATGCAATCATGAAACCTCTCATGCTATCAAGGAAATGCATGATGGGATCTATGGGGGCCACTTTAGTGTCCTCACCATCAATAAATGTATCCTTTACCTTGGTTATTACTAGCCTACCCTTAACTAAGACTATTGTTATTATGTGAAAAAGTTTGTTAAGTGTCAACAACATGCTAATTTACATCATGTACCTTGCCATAGTCTTCATTTATCTATGGATTTATGACCCTTCTCACAATGGGGTCTAGAACGTATTGGTGAAATTGACCCCTATTCTTCATAGTGACACCATTCTATCATCACTATGATTGAATATTTTACCAAATGGGTATAGGCTATTCCTCTTATCTTAGCCAAAGCTAAAAAAATTATCGACTTCATCAATCATCATATCATCTATCATTTTAGTGTCCCTCACAAAATCATCACCAATAATGGTAAATCTTTAAAAAACAAAAAAATCCAAGGTCTTTGTGACATATTTGGCCTCAATTTTAGTTTTTCATCTCCCTATCACCATCAAGCTAATGGACAAGTAGAAGCCTCTAACAAAACTCTTAACAACATGATCACTAAAATGGTCAATGCATCTTGTCTAGATTAACATTTGTACATCCCCTTTGCCTTATGGGCATATCATACTAGCATTTAAATCCCTGCAGGTGTTTACCCATTCTCTCTTGTGTTTGGAGTAGAGGTTGTCTTACCTATTGAAGTCCAAATTACTTCACTTTGCATATCCATATAGGATATCATCTCTAAAGACAATTATCATTAACACCATTTAGCCCAACTTAAGCTACTTGATGATAATTGTTTAGCTACCCTTACCCATATTTATATCTATTAATAATGTGTCAAACATGCTTATAATAAACACCTTAGAGTATGAGAATTCAACATTAGAGACCCCATCCTAAAAGAAAATAAAAATGTCACCAATATGGACAAAAGAAAGTGGGGAAATTTTGCTTTCAATTGGCTTGGACCTTATATCATAACCCACAATTATGGATCAAGATCTTACCAGTTATCTACTCTAGAGGGCAAACCAAAACCTAAATCCCTTAATGCTTCACATCTGCACCATTTCTTTTGTTAAAAAGGATCAAAATCACCTTTTATTTAACTTAATCTCATCTCTTGCTTTCAAACCACATTCATATCCCTATTTTATGGGTAACTAATTAAAATTGTATCATGTGATTATCCATCAAAATCATAGCCTAATATTGAACAATGGGTACCAAAACTCTACCCATGGGATGATTTTCATGGTAAATTTAACCCCTTTTATAGGATGGATTCCCATGAATGTTGTCACCTAATACCTCTTTACACCTAAACAACCTTCTTTTTATTTTAGTTTTACCTTCATAAAGGTGAATCCGTAAGCCTATATAAGTAAGTCTATGTCAATCAAAATAAAAATTCAAAATCAAAGTCATAACCAAAAAAAATCATGGGTCATCCTTAGCATTAGTAGACTTTTCCCTTGAAGGAAAACTACCAAAAACATATCAAAATTACTACAAGTAAGGTGGATTTCTCCATTGAAGGATAACTATCAAAAGCCATTAAAAAAATCACACAAACTTAGACCACTCCTTAGAAGGATGGTTGAGTAAAGCATTTATCAAAGTATAGAAATTTATTGGAAACTTCCCACATTGATCAAATTCCCAAACCCTCCCATAAAACAAAATAAGCAAAAGACCCATTATCAATCAAAATCAAAGTAATTTTTAAGGCCAAAATTGATCCTCATAAGTTATAATTTTGAAATCTATAATCAACTCTCATGAGTTGAATTCTTACATCGATCAGTCTAAACCTTATAAGACATAGAATTATTTATATTGACTCTTTATTAACCTCTAAAAGAGGCATGATAGTCTCACAAGAAGGTTCCATTTTCATCCATATCCCCTTTATACACTATAAAGAAAGGGATTTTGAGCTCACTTGACATAATCTGATCAAGACACTTTTTTTAACCAATTAATGAATGTTAACATGAAATATTTTAAGGGCTTATATTCCTTAATCTAATCCACCTTTGGTCTTGTTTTAGTCCTTACCAAAGAAGAAGCATCGCACCCTTTTATTTACTCTCATAACCGATTGATACATTCACTTAAATTCTTTGTCTATTGATTATCTTCTCACTCTCACATTGTTATTTAAATTTATTTATGTGTTTTATCTTAAGAAAAATAACCATAATCATAACCACATCATATCAACATGTATCATGAACAAGAACATACATCATTAGCATATCCATCATCATGTTAAAATCATAGTATCCATGAACAACAATGCAACAATTTTTTTTCATTGTATGTCTAAATCTAAATGAGGAAACATATATTCATTCAACACCATAATCATATCATATCCATAATCAACATCATCATCATCATAAAACACATAGCAACAAAACTTAAATAATAATTCATGTGATTAACATCATATTATTATCTATCCATCACCCAAACCATTATCATATCAAATGTACCAACTATAACCATCATATCAACATTATCATAAACATAAATAAAAGGTTATCTCATCACATGCCTATCTAGGTGAGTCTACAATAGTATCTATATCCATAACATAAGCATACTCAATATATCATCATCAATGATTAACATAACTATAATCAACATTATGAATATAAAAATTAAATCATAAACCATGAACGATAAGTAATAAATGAGGAACACATATATAAATCATGATTTTATCATAAATAACATCATAATGTATAAAATAATATACATGTCTCTCTCTCAAAATGTACATATCATTGCATCGATGCATAGGTTTATATCAAAATGATATACAACACAATATAATATCCCATAACTATATCATGACTATGCCCCTGAGGTACGACTATCTCCTAGGGTACCATAGCCTCCTAGTTTATATCCTCCCAAAGTACCTACCTATCCACCTATAAAATCATCCCATTGATCTCGTGTTGCCACATAAGTACCACCTACCAAAATAAATTTGTACTTACCCCATTGAGGCTCATCAAGATAACATCTCAAGACTATGGCCTCATAGTAGTGTAGGTCCTCCACTATGGCTAGATACCATGCCATGGGGATAGTGCCCAATGGTCCTATAAGTGATAAAAATCTTCCTCTAGCCTCTCTTAAGAAGTCCCTCTCTTAGGTAACCAAGAATAGTTAAGCTCTAGCTTGGTCCATCTCACTTATAACCATGGCTATCTGACCCTATGCTATATCCAAATGACCTTATAAAGATATCACCTAAGTTTATGTTGTGCCTATCACCACTCTTGCTTATGCACCTAGGGAAACCCTCTATACCTATGCCCTCTAGCCACCTCTACCATCTGGGTCAACATCCATCAACTATCTACCACTCTCATTACCACAAAAATCTATTACTACATAAAGAGCTTGGTACCATGAGGGTAACCATCCATAAAACCTACAACATCTATCTCTTGTTATGCTATAAAATCCTCTCAATAAAGTAATGTTTAGACTAGCTATGGCTTAGGTAGTAAGATCTATGCATCATCATACCTATATCTAGGAAATGGGCTTAACATATCTTACACCAGGATAAACTACCTATACACCTTATCAAATGGGATGAGCCCTACCTTCTCATTCCTCCTATCAAGGATCAACCTATAACTCTACAAGGATAATGTGTGTTTCCTGTATCCAACCCACATTATAAACATAATATATGGCCTTGAGATAACATCACCTATGACTAAGGCATCCAAAGCACCCCTGAACCAATCAATGTCATGTAACCCTCCTCCTAGTCTAGATAGGGAAAAATCATCACTCCACTACATGAAGATGACTATGAACTCCATCTAGACATAATCCTCCCATGACAACCCCATCAGTCATATAAATCATGTGTTCTCATATGCCTAGCAATATAGCATGAACTCGATGCTAATTTTGTATCTTATGTGAGGTTTGAAACCCTATAGCTCCTTGTATATCTACACTAAAAGCATAGGCACCCAACCAAACATTATGTGGCCCAACAGTATCTCAACCAATACACCTAGTAGTAGATAGGGAAACCTACCACTATTAAAATTAGGAATGGTAAAACATGATACCATGATCATCATCATTATGAGTAGCCTCCTCTTGCCCCTTTCCCTATGATATAGTGGAGTGTAGATAAATCCTCTAGTGTGTCATTTGACAAGATCATGGTCATCTCCACTCATCTCTTTCTTCCCACTCTATGTGATAAATTAGATCACCCCATATGGATAATTGAGTGATCTTGTGTACATCATTTGGCAAGATCATCATCTCACTAGTAGGTAAAAGGAAGATGTTCATGGCTAGATCCCATCTCTTGATGAGGGCCACGATCATTGCCACATATTTCATCACATGGTGATAGTGAAATATCACTCCAAGACTAACCTCCTCTATGTGAGCCCAGTTCACCTTGATCATCCCTTGATGAATCTCTAGGAAGATGCATAACACTTGATCATGCATCTAAATCTACTCTTATGCCTGCAAGGTTCATTAGAAGACACACTTAGTTATCTTTACTATTGTTGTTTACAAACTTGACCTCTTACAACTACCTCTTATCTATGCCACTTATCCTATTTTTACCTTAAAATCTTACCAAACATTATCTATACCCTAACCAAAAAACACTACACATCAATCATTTGCATCTACAAGTCATCATTGCCATTCAAACCTATCAAAACCCATAAACTTAACCTTAACCTTTTCACCATTTACATTGACCATTGATGGTCATTATGATCATCAATGATCAGGTGACCATTTTACCTATGGTCTCTAACCATTAATGGTTGAGATGACTATTGATGTTCACTTTGTGTGACCATTGACATAAAACTCCCAAACCTAGCCTACCCAAAACATACCTCGACACCACTAATCTTTGAAAATTTTGATAAATACCTACCCCTACCTTATCTTAACTAAACTACCCCTTCCCAATTTCACTTTCACCTTTAAAATTAAATAAAAACCCATCAAAACCCTAATACCTAGGTCATACCTAAACTCACCCACCAAAATAATGACAAATCAAGAAGCAACCAAACCATTTACAATACCAAATCACATCTAATATACCAATTTAAATCATCCCCTACCTCCTTCCTCAACCATCATCAAGGAGGACTCTGAGGACCCATTACCTGACCCAATACCATCCTTATCCACATCCACCCTACATCCTCATTGATCTACCCTCCACAGCTTGGTCAATGCAATAATAGTCACCCATTCAATAAACACCTTATCTGCACTCTTACACAAAATGCCAAAGAAGTAAGTTGCAAAAGTCACAAAATAAAAATGAGTGAAAATGACTCACTAAGTACTATTGTCTCCATGCTTTTAGGGTTTACCCCCTGATGTCAAAGTTTAGGGTGACTACTAACGATTACCCTAAAGCCCTTAACCATCAATGATCAAGGTCCTAAAATTTATTCAACCAACCAACTTTTCAAAATTTTGTCACCCACACTCAATGCCCACCTATGGAGACTACCTTCTCCACCTATCATACCAACTACTCATCACCTCACCATTGGTCTATTTCATCCCAACTCATGCACATTTTGTGATGATCTTACCTGGTCCTTTTGAATGTAATGAAAAAAATTTCCATGTTGACGTATTTTTGAACTTGTGATACCTTATGCACACATGACAAACTTATGTCTTATCGAGATCACTTCTTACCTTGAATACCTATGATTTCACCTGACCAATTTTTGTTTTCCCTAGGAGTACTTCCTACTTTAGTTACCCATAAAAACACAAACCTTATCTAAAAAGACTTTCATTTATGAGTATTCCTAATTTTCATGCCTACATGTGGTCATATGGTCCACTTGTCACTTGTCCTTCTAACATCGACCTTAATTTTTACAAACTATGGCAACCTAGTCAATGTGCAATCTTGGATATCACATTTTTGTCACACATTGTGCATGTGTTTATATTATAATGCCCAACCTCTAATTTTCACCTTTTTTCACCATCTTACTAACTCACCAAACCTATACTTGATTCTATTTTACCTCATCACTTCTCAATTTGAGGGGAAACACCTCCTCCCATACTCGGGGTAATTGAACCTTCAACCACTCATCCATTTTTATTTTTCAACTTGTTGATACAAATTACATAACAAAAAGGGGTAAAATGTAGACAAAAAATCTGCACATGATGGTTATGAATGTCTCTACTCCCTTAGACCACTTTAGGAACCCATAAGGCCCCAAATCTAACTTTAAATTGATAACCAAACCTAACCCTAGTCAGAATGACCTATTGACTTAAACCAACTCTTTAACTCAACTTGACCTTGACCCTTGACCACCAATGGTCACCCTAACTATTGACGGTCACCTTGACAATTGATATTTAGGTTCCACCATCTAAACCAACTTAATTTACCCTTCACTCTACCTTCCATTTTTATAATTAGCGTATCTAATTCATGTGTGAACCCATGCATGCAAAAGTTAAAATTAGACAATAAATTGGATTTTTTGTTAACATATTGTTACACCTTTCCTTCCTTCCTATAAGAAGAGAGTAGGAGGTGAAAAGGGGGGATACCACAACTATCAAGAGATTTTGTATCCAAATTTTATTTACATGTATTCTTTAAACAATATAGTCATCATGATAGAGAACCAACTTTCCATCACCCCTCAATAGATAGCCAAGTACTGCTACTCTACTAGAATCACATTGAACTCCATCAATGAGCCAACCACCTCAACTATTCACTATATTAACCTCCAAAAATCTAAGTATTTGTTTTCAATGTACTAATTGATTTTTTTCCATTTTATAATCAGCCCAACATAAACCAATTATAGACACCTAAATCTGGCCACCAATGACCTCCAACTAGGATTTTGACCAATTTCTACCTAAAGTGCACAATTTAGCTTAAAAATAATAAATAAATGAGTTAAAATTGATATATTTAAGCGCTGATTTTGGCTAAGGTATCATTAAATGGGGAAATGTAATTAATGGGATAGATAACTTTGATTAGATCATTTCGAGTCAAAATGCCAATTTTGCACTTAGGTGCTCTGGATTTATCTTTTCTATAAAATTTCTTATAGGAGAGGTGTGTCTTTCTTATTTTATGTTGGAAACATCCTAAATGGTAATATGGTTCCAACACATCTAACATTGAATTCCAATTCCAATCTAGTCAAATTTTAAACCAATAACAAGGCATTCTGATCAATTTGCGTAATTTGTGCACAAAGTGCTAAATCATGCTTAAGATACAATAAAAACAAATTAGATCCTAATTAATAATTCCATAGAAACTTTTTTAAATCTTTTTTTTAATAATGAATATTGAATAACTTCATCATTAAGTGACCTCATTTCTTGGGAAGTCATCCCCAGGCCATAAATGCCATAAATATCAGGATTATGGGTCTCCCATGCCTCATAATGACCCTCCATGCCTCTTCAATACCAATTTTTTGAATGTCATGATGAGGATAATTATAGATTTAATTCAAAAAAATTGAATTAATCCTCAACCACACATCTTCATCTCAAGATGGACAATTCAAGTTAATTCTGAGCAATCTCAAAAATCTATAAATAGGAGGCCTTGCCTATTGAATTTTAAGCTTAATTTGTGAAAATTTACCATGTAAAATTGATTCCAAGATCTATACATGCCAAATTTATGATACCAAAATATTGAGCCAAGCCAAGCCAAACCCACAAGGTGCCATGAAGAAGAGGAGATAGCCAAGCCTCCTTTGATGAAGAATTCATGAGCACAAGCCAATCAAGCCACTACAAGAAGCATTTGAATTATCCAAAGAAGGTGAAGAATTCTTGTTTTTATTTACTTTTTATTTTTGTTTTTCATTTTTTTTGTTATTAAGCTCACCCTAGTAAATAGGCCTAGATATATATGCTAGTTAGTGTGTTTATATCAATTTATTTTCATTTTGGGACTAGTATAATATTAATCACCTCTCTTGAGTCAAATTCCTAGTTCACAACAATATCCCAAAATTGAGTTTTGTGACCCCATCAATCTTAAATTTTTATCACCCAAACCCAACCCATAGTAACTAATAATGGTCATGATAACCACTAATGATTTATCTTAACTGCCAATAGTTATCCTAATCACCAATGGTCAAATCAACTATAGACAGTGACCTCAACCATCGATGGTCACTATGGCACAAAATAATAGTAAGTTATTTTTACCCACTTACCCTCAACCAAATCCAACTTTCTTTATCTCTACCTATTCATAGAGCCCCAACCTATTTTTTGAACCACACCCAACCTATTTAGCATTAGTATTAACCTACATATTACTATAATCAATCAATTTATTTATCAAGAATTTATTGTAATTAGTTTTAGTATATTCTATGATTTATGCCTTTACTTTAACTTTCAATTTTTAAACTTAATTATTTCAAAAACATGGATTGATAGCCCCCGAAGAAGCTATTGCTTCTGGGATAAAGATAGCACTAGGCAATTTACATAAATATCTATCTAACTAACCATTTACTTTAGTGCTATATTATTATCAAGTCATTCTTCCCAAGCCAAAGAGGATATCTCTATAATATTTTGATTCAATACATGCACAACCAAATAGGTATTTCAACCATACTCATATCTAGTTTCTTTCTTCTTCCTCTCTTGGAATATAATATAAAGTTTTTTGAAACACATTAAAACCCCAATAAAACTTCACTAACAAACCAAACCAATTAACCTCAACTTTTTCATCTTATCCCACCTTTTACACTTTTTTCAACCCAACTTTGCCTTGGTTAGTTTGATCCAATCATTTACCTTGCAATTTTTGATGAACTTGTACTACTTTTATACACCAACCATGTAAGTACCTCAGATCATGACCCTTTACAATCACAACACCTGCAACCATTTATATCTTCTTATTATCACATCCTACCTTATATACTTATGAGTACATCAAATTTACCTAGGAGACTTGAGTTTATAGGAGTAACCCATATCAGTTATGCCTAACATTATGGCTTGGTTACCCTGTCACTTATCCTCTTAGTACCAAACTTGTTTTACCACCTTACCTCAACTCTTCAACCATTGGATATTATCCTTATCCACTAACCTTACCCACCAATGATTTAAACCTCACCACTAGTCATTTTGGCCCAACTTTTGCATGTTTTTATGATTACCTTGCCTTAGTCCTTTTGACTACATCGACTAAATTATCACATTAAAATTTTTGATCTTACATTACCTTGTACACACCTAACCAATTTGTGTTTTTAAAGAGATAACTTCCTACCTTGGATACCCATGATAACACTAACCTTGTCTAAGATAATTGATTTTATGAGTGTAGTTCAATCATCACATACAATCATGTGGTCCACTTGTCACTTGTCCTTCTAATACTAACCTTATTTTTACCAATCATGACAACCTAGTCAATGTGAAATCTTGTCTATTGCACTTCATTTTACTTTGTGTGCATGTTTGTATTTCAATGCCCAACATATCACCTAATTTTTCACCAACTTACCCAATTTTCAAACTTGTAACTAATTCTATTTCACCTCATCAATTCCTAGTTTGAGGGGGAACACCTCCTCCCATACTTAGGTAAACCTAAATTCCAACCTGTAATCTATTTTTATTTTACAATTTGATATAAATTTCATAACAAAAAAGGTTAAAATGTAGACACTAGAAAATCACACATGATGGTTCTAGTTATCAAACTAACACATTGGATCCCATTGAGACTAACTAACCTACCTTTGAACAAACTTAACCTTCACCCTCAAATATCAAAGGTCACCCTAACTATCGATAGTTAGGCTTCACCATCGATGGTTAGGTTTTCACCACCTAAGTACTTAAACTCTAACTCAACTATAGCTTGATTTTTGAATTTTAGTTATATATTCTGCATGTAGATCAATTCATGTTGGTGATAAAAATAATTAACACTTTCAACCTTTTATTGAAATAATTTTTTCACCTCCCCTTTCTTCCTATAAAAAGAGAGGAAGAGGTGAAAGGGATCCTAATCAACAATCATCATTAGACCTTCTTAGGTAAGAGATCATATCTTCTTGTATAGGTATTCTTCTAGCTTCCAATGTCCCAACTCCATTACTTCTTCAAGACATCAACTATCAACCATAAGCTAAGTATATTATTCTTATTTTAAGTTTTAGCTATTTAGTTTCAATAATTTTTCAACTCTATATATTACCTTTTCCACCAAAATGCCCTCTAACCATTCTCAACCACCTAAGTATGAAACCTTTACCCTTGATACCTATGAGGATCTCTCTTACCCTCATGACTATTAGCAAACCTCTAAAAACCTAAAAAACATTTTTTTAACCAACCCATAACCTATTCTAGCTAAAACCAATAACCTATCCAAACCCATAGTAACCATTGATAGTTACCTTGACCATTGATAGTCACCCTAACCACCAATGTTTACCTTAACCACTGATGGTCACATCCAACCACTGATGGTCACTATGTAGATCATTTATAACCAAAGTAGTAAGCTCATACCACATCTCAACCTCAACTAAAACACTATTTTCTTGACCTCTATCATTACATAGACCAAAAATAATACCCTGACCACACCTAAACCTACTTTTAATAGTTTAACATTCCTTGTAATGTTATTTTTTAAAAATAAGCATTTGTTTTGAAAATAATTTATTTCCTTTGCTTAAGCACTTTCATTTATGTTATGTAACCTCTTTTATCAATAAATTTATCAGCATTAATTTGTCTTAAAAGGTTTATTGATAGCCTTCAAGGAAGTCATGTACTTCTTAAATCTAGCTTGTTAGGCAATCCACCTACTTACCCAACTAATCAACCATTTCTTTTAGTGATTTCTTAGCTATAGTTTATTCCTCCCAAGACAAAGAGTAGTATCTATAATCATCTAGATCATGGAGTGTAAAACAAATCTAGGTTCTACTAACCTCACCCTTCTTTCAAGTTTTACTCTTTCTTCTTAAGAAATAAATAAAAATTTATATGAAATAAACCTCAATAAAAAAATCAATAAACATGTGAAACTTAGGCTTGACCATTGATGGTCAAGTTTTCATCACCTGAACAATTAAACTCCAAATCAATTACAACTTTCTTTTTTATTTTTAGTTGTCTATTCCATGTATAGATCAATGCATGTTGGTGCTAAAAATAAACAACATTTTGAACCTTTTGTTAATCTGATTGTTTCACCTCCCCTTTATTCATATAAAAAGAAGAGAGGAGGAGGTGAAAGGGATCTAGATTAGAAATCATCATCAAAACTTCTTAGACAATAGATTAGAGCTTCTTGTGTAGGTATTCTTCTATCTTTCAACATCCCAACTCTATAACTTCTTCAAACCATCAACTATAAATCACAATCTAAGTATATTGTTCTTGTTTTAAGTTTTAATTGTTTAGTTTCAATAGTTCTGCAACTCCATACATTATCTCTTCCACCCGAATACCCTCTGACCATTCTTAACCACCTGAGTACCAAACCTCTACCCTCGATACCTCTGAAGCTCTCTCTTGCCCTCACAACCATTAACCAACCTATAGAACCTTTTATATAACTAACCCATAACCTATTCTATCTAAAACCAATAACCCATCTAAACCCATAGTGACTATTGATGGTCACCTTGATCATTGAGGTCACTCTGACTGTTGATGGTCACCCTAATTACTGATAGTCATATCTAACCACTGATGGTTACTATGTAGATCAATTTTACCCAAAATAGAAAGCTCATACCACCTCTTAACCTCAACTAAAACCATATTTTATTGACCTCTATTACTACACAGACTAGAAAAAATACCCTAACCTCACCTAAACCTAATTTTGATAGTTTAGCATTTCTTTTAATGTTATTTTTTAAAAATAAGTATTTCTTTTGAAAAGAATTTATTTATTTCACCTAAGTACTTTCATTTATGTTATGCAACCTTTTTACCAACAACTTTATTAGCATTAACTTTCTTAAAATGTAGATTGATAGACTCCAATGAAGTCATGTACTTCTTAGATATAGCTTGTTAGGTAATCCACCTACCTACCCAACTAATCAACAATTTCTTTGAGTACTTTATTATCTATAGGTCATTCATCCCAAGATAAAGAGGAGTATTTATAATCATCTAGATCATGAAGTCCAAACCAAATCTAGGTTCTACTAACCTCACCCTTATTTCAAGTTTTACTCTTTCTTCTTAAGAAATAAAGAAAAATTTTGGTGAAACAATAGGGGTTTTATATCAAATTGGATCTTGCAACCTATTTTCAAGAGCAAGTGAACACCCTTATCCAAAAATAAAAGATTAAATTATTGAGTTCCAAAAGTGAAAATATCTTTGAAGAACTTTTGGACCAAGGTAAAATTAAAGAGAAAGACCAATCTCTTGGTGAAAACCTATTTTAGGCACAATTAGATGGGGATATTCACCCTTCCTCGAATGAAGCCCAAGATACCACCAATGGTAAATTTTATTTTAGGTATAATATTAGTATAGTGTAAAATATGCCTTTGATCAAATTGTTTGATAATGTCCTACAAAATTTGTAATGTGGCTATTGATACCATTAGGATATTTAGATTCATCCTACCTGGGATAGCTTAAAGAACTAGTCCGACTAGAGGACTTTGCCATTACTAGCCAATTCACATCTTTTCCAACTATTATGGAAGATGGATTGACTCTCCAAGTAGAAAATACTATAGAATTAAACATTGGGACTCTAAAAAACTTGAAGTGGATCAATTAGGTGTGTCCCTCAATTATGAGGAATGTGATTTTTTTACATCCCTTTTGAGGGAGTTTGTTGACAATTTTGCATGGGCCCATTTAGATATGCTAGGTTTGGACCCCACCTTAGTTTTACATCACCTTGTTGTACATATTGATGCTAAACCCATGAATTATAAATTATTTAAGATGTATCCTTATATTACTATATTAGTTAAGAAAGAGTTAAAAAATCTCTTAGAAGTGAGATGTATTAGCCCGATCAAATATTCAAAGTAGATCTCAAACATTATGCTTATCAATAAAAATAGAGAAGGGATCAAGATATATATTAATTTTATGGACATCAACAATACCTAACCTAAATATGACATTCCTCTTCTAAATATAGACATGATAGTTGACTCCATAGCTAGGTATGAAATTTTTTACCTTATGAATGGCTTTTCAGGATATAATAAAATTAGGATTATGCTAGAAGATCAAATGAAAAAAACATTCAACACTCCTTAGGAAATGTTTTACTATCAAGTTATCTTATTTTGTCTAAAAAATGTTGGGGCCACATACTATAGGAATATGAATGTTATATTTCATGACATGATGCATGATACTTTTGAAGACTATATTGACAACATATTAGGTAAATCTAAGACCCACATAAATCATCTAGTTCTACTACAAAGGATATTTGAAATACTTCATGAGTATAAATTTTAATTTATTCCCAAGAAGTGCATCATTGGTGTTACTTCAAGAAAATTATTTGGATTTATTGTCTCTCATCGAGGCACTAAATCTAATCTTACCAAGGTACAAGCTATTATTGAGATGTCACCACCATCCACTTTGAAGTATCTCCAAAGTTTTCAGGGTAAAATATAGTCTATCAGATGCTTCATTTCATAGTTGGCTAATAAATTCCTTCCTTTCACTCATTTATTGAAGAAAGGTATTACATTTATTTGGGATGAAGAATGTTAGAAAGCCTTTGAGCACCAAAAGTAATATCTAGCTAATCCACTTGTTTTATTACCACTAATGCCAAGGTAGCCATTCCTACTATACTTACCTAATATTGAAAAATCCCTATGGTAATTTGTAGCTCACCATGATGAAAATGGGAAAGAACATGCCATGTAATTTCTAAGCCATACACTAGTAGCATATGAACATAACTATATGCTAATAGAAAAGGTTTGTTTAGTTATGGTCTTTATAACCCAGAAGTTATATCATTGCATTCTTAACAATAAGACCATATTCATTGCCAAAGTAGATCCACTCAAGTATCTACTATAAAAAATAGCTTTATAGGGTTGCATGGCTAAGTGTATCACACTTTTTGAGCTAGTTTTAGATTGAGTACATCAATTAGAAGGCCATAAAGGGACAAGTATTTGTAAATAATCTTGTTGAAGTTTCCCTTTTAGATATTAAACCACTCACTTTTACATTCCCAAATGAGTCCATCATGACCATTATAGAACCACCTCTTGAGAAGTAGCACTAGAAGTTGTATTTTGATAGGTCATTCACATTTGATGGATTAGGAGCAATCCTGTTATTTATTATACCACATGGTGATCTCATTCCCAAGTCATTTTATATCAGATTTCCTTATACTAATAACATGGATGAATATGAAGCACTCATTACAAGGTTTTATCAAGTAGTAAAATGAATGATTCAATATCTCATGGTTCATGGTGATTCTTAGCTAATAATCAATCATGTTATAGACCATTTATAGACCAAATATGATAAGTTGGTACCATACAAGGCCATGGTGGACATTTTTGAGTATAAAATTTCTTGCATTCAATTTGAACACATTCCATAGGTTAATAAAAGGACCATATATACCATGGATACCATTGGTTCTTTGATTCATAACACATCAAGGTAAAATACTATTAGTTCCTCATTAAACATCTTCTAGTTCCTATTCATGAAACTTCAACCATTGAAATTATGTATGATATTGTTGGTCCCAATTCTTTTTGGTATTTAGACCTATATCACTACCTTCATGACTAAGTCCTTCCACTAGAATTTTCATGTAAATAAAAAAAATACTTTACACACCAAGCCTCTTAATATACCCTACTTATCCCAACCCTTTACTATAGAAGCTTCGAGGGAACTTTGCTTCATTGTTTGAATTTGGCAATAGTCACATTAGCATTGAGGGAAGTTCATGAAGGATTTTTTGGAGCACACACTAGTGGGTTCATCCTTTCTAAAAATATCCTATTTAATAATTACTATTGGCTAACCATGTAAGCAGATACAATTTATTACATCAAAATATGCAACAAATGTTAGAAACATGCAAATTTGATTCATTCTCTAGCTCAAACACTCAAACTGATGCTTACACCATGGTTGTTTTCAATGTGGGGACTTGAACTTGTTGGTAATATTAAACCTACATCATATGATGGATATAAACACATCCTCACCACCACTGAGTATTTCACTAAGTGTGTTGAAGCTATAACCCTCATTTACAAGATTGGAAAACAAATTACAAATTCATATTCAACCATATCATTTATTTATATGATATCCCATTTGACATTATATCTGATAAATGGTGGATCATTTAAGAACAAGCATGTCAAGGCACTCTGTGCAAATTTTAACATCACCCAACATTTTTCCATTGCATATTACCCATAAGGTAATTTCTAAGTAGCGGATTCTAATAGGACCATTACCAATATTCTTAAGAATAATTTCAATGATGTTGGATAAGATTGGCACTTGTAGATCTTCTACACCCTATGGGCTTAACATACTAATTACCATACTCCAATAGGATCCACACCATATTCCCTTATCTATGGTACTAAGGCCATTCTTCTCATCAAGTTAAAGTTGCCTTCTCTATGTATCTCATTGAAACACATCTTAGATGATGAGGATTATAGATTTACTCACCTACAAGAGATAGAATTACTATATGAAAATTCATGGTCATTGTAAATAGCCTTAAAGCATATCAAAATTAGATACATGGTCAGTATAAGTAATGTGTCAAGCACAAAGAGTTTGAGTTTGGTGATCTTGTCTTTAAAGAGAACCAAAAGAACATCACGGTCAAGAATAAGAAGAAAGGCAAGTTTAAGCCTAATTAGATAGTCCATTATGTTGTAGAAAAGTAGGGGCCTTGATTAATTAGCCTTGTCAAGTGCTTATCTAGTTGTTCAAGTTAGATGAAGACTTGTTACAACCTGGAAAAAGCCTTGACTAATCCCTTAACACTCAAAATTTATCACTCAATTGTGTTAGCATCACTTCATTTAAGGTGAAAGCCTTATGCACTCACCCAAACTATAATGGAGAAAAGACTGGGGCTTGTGTTGGGATAGTTATGCCATGGTGAAACTCTATCTTCTAGGGACCTTGGATATTACAACAATAGTGGTAATTTCATGGGTGAAAGTCATTCTAGGGAGGATCTGACTATCTATTAAGTATGATCCTAGATGATGTGAATTTAGAGCTTCATGGATGTAAGCCTTTGGTTTATTTAGTTTAGTTTCATTTAGATGCTCAGAGGGTTCAATGGGGTGCTTAGATGAAGGACTTAGACTTAGGCTCATACTTTGGAATAGGTATCATCATTAGGTGAGTGTCTTACCTATACTTAAAGAATTTTAGATATAGATTGATGATGTCATCATAAACTATAGGAGCACCATGAATGAGCTAGACTAAAAGCTCATTGAAACTCAATGTTTATAATGTAAAGTTAAACATTATAACTATTAAAAACATTACATAATCCATTCTCATTCTAAGCCTATAACTATAACCATGTAGACCATACTAACACTCATTAGATACCATTATTATGGGTTTTATGAAAACCATAGCCATAATGAGGTAGAATCTAACATTTTAGGATATTTATGGAGGTAAATCCCACTCTAGGGTATGAGTTGTAGGTATACAGTCTATTTCAACATATTTATTGAATAGAGGGTAGGGCATGTAGGTTGTTGATAAGGTTTTTGGATAGAGGTATGGTTCCTAATAGGGGTATTAAATCTATACATGAGTTGGATGGGTGGATGGTTACTAGTCTAGAGTGGGAAAGTCTCAAAATAAAGTCAAAAAAAGGAAGGAAGGGTAAGGCAAAAAATAAATCTTCTATAGTTTTCAAGAACGACTCCCCTGGCTAGTTTTTAATAGGACAAATTCTCTCAGAACCTATGCCTATTGCTAGTAGCAATTGCACACACATAGTTAGACATGGATAAGAATGTTAAGGAGATAAATATGTACAAAATTCACAAGCCTTAGACAAAGGTTGCTATTTTTAGGGTAGCTATTGTACACCCTTAATCAGGAGATTATGGCTTAGGATAGTGAAGTATCTAAGGTAGTTATTGCACACACATAGAAAACTACATCCAAGAAAAAAATCATGTATAATCAAAATTATGAATCAATTTGAACTTGACTATCTTAATCAATATATTTACCAACCTTTCAATAGTTGTTACACACCTACAGATTAATATATCAATCAAAATAATAAAAAAATTATTCATATCTTTTGTACACTAAATATTATTGAAACATATAACCAATGAAATTAACAACTAATTACATATAAATTAGAAATAAAATACATAAACACATTCATTGACGATCAAAGATGATGATATTCTTGTATTCAAAAATTATCTGACAAAAATATAATTTAGATTATAATTGTTTATATAGACTTGGGGAAGGCGTCACCTCATCCTCCAAGTTCATGCAAGGTCATTACATATGATAGAACATTTAGTTCTAAATATGATATAAAACCCTATAAGAGTTTACTTGTAGTTATTAAATTAAAATAGCCTTTGCCAAAAATATGAAATGTGTGCATGTGTATAAAGACAAAGTCTATTTTTTATAGTTTGATATATATGAAAACTAAAAATAGATACACCATTTATCAAAACTAATCATGCCTCTTTATATAGGTTGTCAGAAAAACTTGTTGATCTTTTATATTATACACCTTCAAATGGAACTTAGACATATGCATGAAGGACCAAAATAACTTTACCAATGTTTTAGAACTAGTGGCACTACTATTAGTCTTGACTAATCTAAACTATGTCTTGCATGCTCACCTATACCTTTTATATAATCTAGACTTCACTACATACTCACATGCATGTTCATATTCCTAGTCTTAACTGTGAGTCCTAATGTTTGTAATTAAATATAACATAGTTCAAATATCTTCATGTTATATCTACTGCTAGCTTTTGAAATGTGAATATGTCAACATCTAATTGAGTCTAAGATATTTGATAACTCCACCTAGGATTCACACCATCAATATTTTACATGATGGAATGTGAGTGTGCCACTTGGTAGCTCGATGGGGCCTCTATGTGCTTTAAATGCTTTTATGCCACTTTACAGATCTTCATTAGTTCTGGTACCTTTGAAAATTCCATGTTGATCTCATACTATTGATCCTTATATACTAATTTAATGTGGTTTATTTGATTCATTTATTGGGTTCCCTACTTCTTCTCACATGTCATTAGTGTAGACACCGAAATTGTGTCTAACCCTTGATCATTCTCCTTCTTGATCCCTTTCAAACTTAACCATGCCTAACCTATATTTTAATAATTTAAAATACCTATTTTAAAATACCTATTTTAAATTAATAATTCCTCCTTGCCACCTCACGTCACCCCTCCTAGGATACCTCTCCTTGGATGCCTCCCTCACCTCATGCCAAATCTTAATTACTTAAACCCCATTTCATTCCTCCTATTAACCTCTCACGCTCATTCAATCCACCTTGGACCGTTTTCCCATGACCAATTGACTCTAGCAGTTGGAAGAATGGGCAAAAGGCTAATTTTAGCCCTTTTTTTATTATTCTGGCTACCGACGTCGGTTACCAGTCGGCCGATGTCAGTGGGATCACCGACATCAGTTTCTTTAAACCAACTTGCAGGTGAATTCTGGTCTCCTACTCGATCTCTTCTTTTGAATGCAAAAATCCCCTTGCACCCAGACTTCAACCTCTCCCTCTCTCTCCCAAACACACATTAGGCATCATAGGCTACAAGGATTCTACATCAATCACTCTACCTCTTTGTAGGGAGTCTTCTGCATCAACAACAAGTCTTCTACATTAGCAACAAGTGTTCACACCTCTGCCTCTGCTCCAAGTAAGAGATAAGTATTCCTCTTTTCTATCATTTCAGTAGCTTAGGATGTATTTGTAATCAATTTTCTGTTTATTACTTCTAAGCCATATTTCCAGACCAGACCCAGCCATCAACTAGACCAGACAAACCAAAATTCTCCCCAAACCATGTCTTCTATCCTACCCCTTTTTTGACAACATATCCCTTGCATTTGTCCCTCCTAAAGACCCTGTCTACTGTCTTACCTCACTACACAGACCCAAACTCCTTTCAGGGCATTCCATCGACTAGAAACCCATCTAGACCCTGTCCAAGACCATTTCCCCGACCGATGCCGGCCACCATGCCCATTTCCCCTACTAACATCGGCAAACTAACCGACATCATCAACCTTGACCAACTGACGTCATCAGACCAACCGGCATCGACGACTGTGGTAGACCAACAACAGACAGCAGGTATGCATTATTTGTATTTCTCTAGCTTAGTCTATCATTATTATCCTTATCCGACATTATTCTTTATCAACAAGTGGACTGACATCCCTTAAGGAAGTCTTTGCACTTCTGGGACCAAGCATATCACTTGCCATTCCACCTTACATCCATCTAATGATCTTTTTGTTTAAGTCTCTTTCTTCTGTAGGTGTCATCCTCCATAGCCAAAGAGGAGTCCCTTCAGTTGTCTGGATAATGGTGCGCATACCTCATCTAGGTATCATCTAACCCTAGACCACTTATCTTAGTTTCTTACTTCCTTTGAATGTAGAAAAGTGAAAATAGTTTGAAACATTCTGGCACGCCCGATGGGACCCTAGGAATTCTCCTTGGGTTCATACTTTTTTCTTCTAAGAAAACTTTTCATATAGGTGCATTAGGTCTCTTCTTGCATCTTTTTCCTCTGTCTCTTCCAAAATACACCATTAGCAAAGTTAAAAAGAATCATTCTTTTTCTTTCTTTCTTGCATCTTAGACTAGTCAAAGTCATACTCTTCAACCCTTTCTCACTTGTCTACATACGAACACACATTTATATTTGGGCTTAAAATCTATTGCATCTCATTTCTGATTGAATACATATTTAGTCCACACATCTAGTAATTAAAACCACATCATGAATAAAGCATAGTCCACTTATGTTACACATCCAAACCACTTGCACAAAATTAAACATCTAAACAAACTTGAGACAAGGTCCAACTGGGATTTCATCACCTAGTGTATACCTTACCCGTCCCATTAATCCCACTTGGACTTCACTACCAAGGGGAAAGCCCACTCTGTTCTCTGGCAGAGGATAAATTCTAGGTGAAGTATATACTGGCTAAGCGAGACCAGCTTATCACTAGGCTCATGAAGTGAGGGGAGCTTGATCCTTAGAACCAGGCCATGTACGGAACCTAACACAAACTCTTGAGCACCGAAACTAACCCGAAACCAACCTTAGACTGCTTCTTCTAGGACCCGTTCTACAAGCCAACTTCTCAAACACACTCTAAGGCATAAGCCAACATGATTCTAAAATTTTATTCTTAGGACTTAATGCTTAGGGTCTGCCTTTCTCCATCTTCTTTTCTATCTTTATCTGGTTTTTTTAGCTAGTGAGGACGTTTTCTTCTTTCTTCCAAAAACTCTAAATTTTTTTGAGTTTCTAGAAAACACAATAACTCACATCGGTTTAACCATTGAAGTCGACAACCTTTCTTTGCTAGCATCAGTTATCTGACTGACATCGATAACCTCTTTCATCGACATCAGTTTTTCTACTGACGTCGATCACTGTCCAAATTTTTCTTCTCAAAATAGCAAGCTTAAGACCTGACTTTCTTGTTGTCCAACATCCATTCTAGTTTTTTGAGACTGAAAAATATAGTTTCTGGAACCTGACCCTTGTTTCCCTTAATGGTTTTGACATGCAGTCAAACCAAGACTCTTGTTGACCATGCAAGGCAACGACCACTCCCGCCTTTGCCATCTATGCCTAGTCCTCTAATGGAGTATCATTTAGAGACCAAACGAACTCCTACCTGACCAACTCCCAATCAACCTTAAATTTTCCCTGAAGGGGACCCAAACTTTGAGAGACTCCTTAACCACAACGTTAAGGCTCTCCAACACTATCTCGCAAGAAACCAAACGTGAGACCTTTCAGGTGAAGCAGTGATGACATCAACACCATCCACTACCCAGCCTTTTATGACTCAGACTATTGCCTCAACCATTAACCTGACTATGACCAATACACAAAGTTTGGCCTCCCCATCTATTTTTGGATCGACCTCCATCGGGGTTTCATTACCCCCTCAACCACACACAATTCAACCAAGTTCTACATCATACCAGAACTTGATTGTCTCGACTGCACACACTCTTACACCTATAAATTTAGGAGTGTCTACCTCCCCTTTTGCCAATGCCACCATGCAACCACCTTTGGCGGTATCTAGTCAACTTATGCCTTCTACATTCATGACACAACCACCATTGGCTTCCACTTCTGTCCCTATGACTAGTTATCAATATGTTGCGCCTATACAAGCATAACCAACTACATCATACGCCTCTTCTAGCACCTTCCAAGTGCCTTACAACCTAGGGGGTGCCCCATTTACCAATCCATCAGTGGATCTCATCAAGATGCTGATGGATAAAATGTCTAATCTTGAGGCTTCCATTTTTGGTTCAAGCAATGTCCTTTCATATGACCAAATTTGCAATGAACCCATCCATCCCTCCGTCCCAACCCAACCGTATCCCAGTCAGTGGGAACTTTCTAAGTTTAATCGCTTCCAAAGTAAAGAAGACCCACAATAGCATCTATGAGCATTCAGACATGCTTGTTATCTCATAGCACATGATGATGCGTTATTGTTACACATGTTTCCCATGTCACTTTCTGGCCCTGCCCTTGATTGGTATAGTTCTCTTACCAGTCACTTTATCTTTTCATTCACTCAGCTAGCCCAACTTTTCCTTGACCAATTTTCAATCAATATCACCAAAAAGGTCTCAATCATGGACTTATACTCTATCAAACAATTCGACGATGAATCCATAGCCAATTTTATCACCTGATGGAGAGGCTTAATCAACCAACTCTCCTTCCCTTTACCTCAACCCAAGCTCATTGAACTCTTCTCTCGAGCATGTGCCACACACATCTCATCCACCTTGCGGGTTTAGACATTCCACACTTTTAATGAAGCTTTCACCATGGCCCAAAAACTTGAACTCTACGCTATTGAAGAAAATAGGGTCAAATTACATAATACCAATGCAAAAACCGATGACCCTTCTTCGTCCAAACCTACTTCTTCCCCCTCCATACCCAAGGGAGTGGCCAATGCTATGGTCTTTATATCACCATCATCAATAACAACTAACCAATCCCAACCTTCCACCTCTCAAAGCATCATAAAACAATTCCAACAATGATACATATAGCATCAGTATACTCATATAGGAGAATCATACGCTTCCATTTTGCATAAAATTGTCAAGCAGGGGGTCCTCAATCTCCCTCCAATCTGACCACCTCAATTTGACCCTTCAAAAGCCATCCCTACATGGTATAGGGAAAATGACTTCTGTCACTATCACCATGTCCAAGGCCATGACATAAACAACTACCAAACCTTCAAGAACATTGTCCAAGACATGATAGACAAGGGGGATCTTGTTTTGGATAACCCGAATGCAGCACCCAATCAAAACATCGACATCTTCAAATAACCTTTTCTTAACCATCCTCCTAGCCAAAATAATGTCCAGACCATGGCCGATAGGTCTGAAGAGCATGATATACGTACGGTCTCACCTCTTGTCCCCGACCAACCTCCTCCATAGCTAGAAGGCTTTCTTCTCCTATTAGTTCTCCATCGACCTCTCTTATATTGGAGGACGCTTCAACCTTACCCTGACCATCAACCTCAACCAAACCTCGACCAAACCTTGACCAAACATCAACCAAATTTTTAATCGACCAACCAAACATCAACCTCAACCAAGCCTCGACCAAACATTGACCAAGCATTGACTAGACATTGACCAAGCATCGACCAAACCTTGACCAAACATCAACAAACTTCTTAACCAACTTCATGTCCAACATCATCCAACCAAACATCAACCAACCAAACATCAACCAACTTCTTACTCATCTCCAACATGTGACCAATATGGAATGAAGCAAATGGGGCAAGTTTGCTCCTAATTGATTCAGACCTTACATCATAATGCATGGGTTAGGGACTTATCAGAACCTGAGCCCCTTTATGCCTTGCATCTTCAACCAGTCTATTGTTAGTCAAGTAATTATTCACTTGACGTTTAACTTGAGCTTGATCCCTTGAGAAATCTTCATCATCGTCATTCCTATTCCTTTTCAACCATCAACCCTACAAACACCAGTTAACCCTTTTGTCAAGCATGAATGCTTTGTCCTAATAAAAGGGAAACCCTCTAAACCTCTATAGTCAGGTCCATGACCAAAAGTCTAGTAAAAAAAACAAAAAAAATATATATAAAATTGGGATGCCTATCAAAAGGTCATAAAACTATAAATGTAGAATGCTCCCTTAAAGGACAGCTGCATAATTACTGTAATTGATAGACTGCTCCCTCAAAGGACAGCTATTCAAAGACTTTCATAAATATAAAGCATAATATAGACCACTCCCTCGAAGGATGGCTATGCCTAAATCTTACATACACAACACTATCTCAGAAGCTTCCCACATCGATCAGCTTCACAACATGACCACAAAACAAGACACCATCCCCTCACAGACTTCTCACATCGATCAGTCTATAATAATAAAAAAAAATTGACTGACAAACTATAAAGTCATGGACTTGTCTATAGTCATTCTCGGGGTCACCTATAAAAGGGGCAAAGTTGTTCCTGCCAAAAAGGGTTCCCCCTTCCATCCATATCACATAATCAAACCTATCACCCCAACATACTCAAGGGATTTCGAGCTCACTTAACGTCAAGTGATTTGATTACTTCTCTAACACAATCAATGGTCAATGACGTAATGTATGAATGGGGCTTTTGTTTCCAAAAACCCTTACCTATGCTATCCTTATGGTCCTTTTCAATGAAAGAGCAACGTGCCTTTCAATTTTTATCCATACCTTTGTCACATCCAACCAAATCATTTTCTCAACCATACCCAACCAAACCAAAACATTTTCAGACCACTGACATGACATAGTCCATTTCACATAGTTTCTATGGAAACTAATACACATGGAAACTATCGCCCAGACACAATTTATGTTAAGCATAAACCATTACTTGCTGAAGCATAAATAATCTAAATTCATTTTTAGCATACATCCATCACTGATATAGAAAATTGCTAGGGATGAAAGGCCACATCACCAATGTTACAGAATACACCATCACACAATATGGAAAAGGATATAACATCATCTTACCCTCATCATTTAACCTCAACCAAACCAATCCTCAACCATTTTAACTCATAGTCTGAACTACATTAGTCTGAGGCCCTCAACACATGGGCTATGTAGGCAGCACTCAGATGACATGACGTCTTCTGGGGTTAGCTCGGCCACATCCATTTGTTCATCTCCCTAATGGACAAACCATCTTACCTTTAACCATGACTTAACCTCGTCCAACCTATCCATAACTGACCCTCTTCCTCCTTTTTTGGGAGAACTACATCAACTTGAGGCCCTAACAATAGGAGATATGTAGGCAGCACTTAATTGACATGGGGTCTTCTGAGGTTAGCTCAGCCATTCCTTCATCTATCCATCTGATGGATCAACTATCTCACCTCAACTCAACCAATGACCATGGAGATGGTGACTATCTCCTCTGACCATGACCACTTCCAAGACAATGTTGCCTTAGTTGTTTTTGCATGTATGCTACCTCACGAATGGTTAGTAGAATTGTCTGCACCACATTTTGACCCTCACAAGTATAGGATCACGAGCAAGTTGATCCACACTACTTGTGACATTTTCATGTTTTCCAAGAGCACTTCTTGAGCCCAAGATACTTGGAACACAACGACCATTGGAGCTACAACTTGGATCGAATAACCCAATCAGCTATGACTAAATGTTGGGGCCCGATTATTTCAATTTTGGCACTCCTCGACCTTGACCCATGACAATTTGACCTGACCATCTTGTGAAGTGGTATGTGTGCAATCCTAACTATTGCAGCATTCACCCTCAACCTTCACCATATCCATCCACTCTCTATAAAATCAGCACCTAATTCCAGGTTCCCTTCCCTCGACTCCTACTTTGAGGGGGAATACCTCATCCCATAATTGGGGCAATCAACATTCATTTTTGTCTTCCAATTCATTAAAACAACCAACAGGACAAAAAAGACCTTATCCCATACCTAGGGCAACCAACTCCTATTTTTGTCTTGCAATTCGTCAAGAACAACGAACAAGACAAAAAGGGGCAAATGTAGACACTGAAATCGTGTCTAACCCCTTGTCATTCTCCTTCTTGGTCCCTTTCGAACTTAACCATGCCTAACCTATGTTTTATTAATTTAAAATACCTATTTTAAATTAATAATTCCTCCTTGCCACCTCACCTCACCCCTCTTAGGATACCTCTCCTTGGATGCCTCCCTCACCTCATGCCAAATCTTAATTGCTTGAACCCCATTTCATTCCTCCCATTAACCTCTCATGCTCATTTAATCCACCTCAGACCATTTTCCCATGACCAATTGACTCTGGCAGTTGGAAGAATAGGCAAAAGGCTAATTTTAGCCCTTTTTTCATTATTTTGGCTGCCGACGTCGGTTACCAGTTGGCCAATGTCGGTGGGATTTCCAATGTCAGTTTCTTTAAACCAACTTGCAGGTAAATTCTAGTCTCCTGCTCGATCTATTCTCCCAAATGCAAAAATCCTCTTGCACCCAGACTTCGAACTCTCCCTCTCTCTCTCCCAGACACACATCAAGCATCACAGGCTATAGGGATTCTACATCAGTCACTCTACCTCTTTGCAGGGAGTCTTCTACATTAGCAACAAGTCTTCTACATCAACAACAAGCATTCACACCTCTGCCTCTGCTCCAAGCAAGAGATAAGTATTCCTCTTTTCTGTCATTTCAGTAGCTTATGATGTATTTGTAATTAGTTTTTTGTTTATTGCTTCTAAGCCATATTTCCAGACCAGACCCGGCCATCAACTAGACCAGACCAGACCAAACTTCTCCCTGAACCCTGTCTTCTATTTTATCCCTTTTCTGACAACATATCCCCTACATTTGTCCCTCCTAAAGACCCTGTCTACTGTCTTACCTCACTACACAGACCCAGACTCCTTTCAGGACATTCCATCGACCATAAACCCATCCAGACCCTGTCCAAGACCATTTCCCCGACCAATGCCAGCCACCAGGCCCATTTCCCTTATCGACATCGGTAGACTAACCGACATTGACAACCTTGACCAACCGATGTCGGTAGACCAACCGGCATCGACGACTGTGGCAGACCAACATCAAACAATAGGTACACATTATTTGTATTTTTCTAGCTTAGTCTATCATTATTATCCTTATCTGACATTATTATTTATCAACAAGTGGACTGACATCCCTTAAGGAAGTCTTTGCACTTCTGGGACCAAACATATCGCTTGCCAGTCCACCTTACATCCATCTAACGATCTTTTTGTTTATGTCTCTTTCTTTTGCAGGTGTCATCCTCCATAGCCAAAGAGGAGTCCCTTCAGTCGTTTGGATAATGGTGCGCAAATCTCATCTGGGTATCATCTAACCCTAGACCACTTATCTTAGTTTCTTACTTCCTTTGAATGTAGAAAAGCAAAAATAGTTTGAAACATTTTGGCATGCCCGGTGGGACCCTAGGAATTCTCCTTGGGTTCATACTTTTTTCTTCTAAGCAAACTTTTCATATAGGTGCATTAGGTCTCTTCTTGCATCTTTTTCCTCTATCTCTTCCAAAAGACACCATCAGTAAAGTTAAAAAGAATCCTTCTTTTTCTTTCTTTCTTGCATCTTAGACTAGTCAAAGTCATAATCTTCAACCCTTTCTCACTTATCTGCATATGAACACACATTTCAATTTGGGCTTATAATCTTTTGCATCTCATTTCTGATTGAATGCATATTCAGTCCACACATCTAGTAATTAAAACCGCATCATGAATAAAGCGTAGTCCACTTATGTTACACATCCAAACCACTTGCACAAAATTAAACATCTAAACAAACTTGAGACAAGGTCCGACTGGGATTTCATCACCTAGCGGATACCTTACCCGTCTTGGCAATCCCACTTGGACTTCACTACCAAAGGGAAAGCCCACTCTGTTCTCTGGTAGAGGATAAACTCTAGGGGAAGTATATACTGGCTAGGTGAGACCAGCTTATCACTGGGCTCGTGAAGTGAGGGGAGCTTTCTCCTTAGCAGTATGCCACGTACAGAACCTAACACAGACTCTTGAGCACCAAAACTAACCCAAAACCAACCTTAGACTGCTTCTTCTACGACCTGTTCTACAAGACAAATTCTCAAACACACTCTAAGGCATAAGCCAACATGATTCTAAAAGTTTATTCTTAGGACTTAATGCTTAGGGTCTGCCTGTCTCCATCTTCTTTTCTGTCTTTATCTGGTTTTTTGAGCTAGTGAGGATGTTTTTTTCTTTCTTCCAAAAACTCTCAATTTTTTTGAGTTTTTAGAAAACACAGTAACCGACATCGGTTTAACCACCGACGTCGGCAACCTTTCTTTGTCGGCATCAGTTATCTGACTGACATCGACAACTTGTTTCATTGGCATCAATTTTTCTACCAACGTCGGTCACTGTCCAAATTTTTCTTCTCAAAACAACAAGCTTAAAACCCAAATTTCTTGCTGTCTAACATCAATTCTAGTTTTTTGAGACTAAAAAACATAGTTTCTGGAACCTGACCCTTGTTTCCTTGAATGGTTTTGACATGTAGTCAAACCAAGACTCTTATTGACCATGCAAGACAATGACCACTCCCACCTTCGCCATCTATGCCTAGTCCTCTAATGGAGTATCATTCAGAGACCAAATGAACTCCTACCCGACCAACTCCCAATCAACCTTCAATTGTCCCTAAAGGGGACCCAAACTTTGAGAGACTCTTTGACCACAATGTCAAGGCTCTCCAACACTATCTCGCAAGAAACTAAATGCGAGACCTTTCAGGTGAAGCGGCGATGACATCAACACCATCTGCTACCTAGCCTTTTATGACTCAGACTATTGCCTTAACCATTAACCTAACCATGGCCAATATGCAAAGTTTGGCCTCCCCATCTATTTTTGGACCGACTTCCATTGGGGTTTCATTACCCCCTCAACCACATGTAATTCAACCAAGTTCTTCATCATACCAGAACTTGATTGTCTCGAATCCACACACTCTTGTGCCTATAAATGCAGGAGTGTCTACCTCCCCTTTTGCCAATGCCGCCATGCAACCACCTTTGGCGGTATCTAGTCAACTTATGCCTTTTACCTTCATGACACAACCACCCTTAGCTTCCACTTCTATCCCTATGACTAGTTATCAATATGTTTCACCTATACAAGCGCAACCGACTATGTCATACGCCTCTTCTAGCACCTTCCAAGTGCCTTACAACCTAGGGGGCACCCCATCTACCAATCTATCAGCTGATCTCATCAAGATGCTGATGGATAAAATCTCTAATCTTGAGGCTTCTATTTTTGGTTCAAGTAATGTCCTTTCATATGACCAAATTTGCAATGAACCCATCCATCCCTCCGTCCCAACCCGACCGTATCCCAATTAGTGGGAACTTCCTAAGTTTACTCATTTCTAGAGTAAGGAAGACCCTCAGCAGCATTTACGAGCATTCAAACATGCTTGTTATCTAATAGCACATGACAATGTGTTATTGCTACGCACGTTTCCCATGTCGCTTTCTGGCCCTGCCCTCAATTGGTATAGTTCTCTTACCAGTCACTCTATCTTTTCATTCACTCAGCTAGCCCAACTTTTCCTTGACCACTTTTCGATCAATATCACCAAAAAGGTCTCAATCATGGACTTATACTCTATCAAACAATTTGATGACGAATCCATAGCCAATTTTGTCACCCATTAGAGAGGCTTAATCAACCAACTCTCCTTCCCTTTACCTCAACCCGAGCTCATTGAGCTCTTCTCTCAAGCATGTGCCATGCACATCTCATCCACCTTGTGGGTTCAGACATTCTGCACTTTTGACAAAGCTTTCACCATGGCCCAAAAGCTTGAACTCCATGTTATTGAAAAAAATAGGGTCAAATTGCGTAATACCAATGCAAAAACCGATGACCCTTCTTCATCCAAACCTTCTTCTTCCCACTCCAAACCCAAGGGAGTGGCCAATGCTGTGGTCTTTAGATCACCACCATCAATAACAACTAACCAATCCCAACCTTCCACCTCTCAAAGCATCACAAAATAATTCCAACAACGGTACATACAACGCCAATATACTCCTATAGGAGAATCATACACTTCTATTTTGGATAAACTTGTCAAGCAGGGGGTCCTTAATCTCCCTCCCATCTGACCACCTCAATTCAACCCTTCAAAAGCCATCCCTACATGGTATAGGGAAAATGACTTCTGTCATTATCACCGTGTCCAAGGCCATGACATCAACAACTGCCGAACCTTCAAGAACATTGTCTAAGACATGATAGATAAGGGAGATCTTGTTTTGGATAACCCGAATGCAACACCCAATCAAAACATTGACATCTTTAAAAAACCTTTTCCTAACCATCCTCCTAGCCAAAACAATGTCCAGACCATGGTTGATATCTCCCAAGAGCATGATATACGCACGGTCAACACGGTCTCACCTCTTATCCCTGACCAACCTCCTCCACAGGTAGAAGATCTTTCTTCTCCTATTAGTTCTCCATCGACCTCTCTTATATTGGAGGATGCTTCAACTATACCAATGCCATTAACCCCACCTTCATCCTTCCTCCTACCAATGGAGGACCATACCTTTCCTACTCCTCAACCACAAGTAGAAGGCACCATCATCCCTGCCCTCTATCCTCTTGAGGAGTCACATTCTCCAATTTCTTCTCCACTGAGAGAAGAACCTATCTCTTCACCCACTTTGACTGAGGAAGACCCAATGACGGTTTTCTCTTGCCTTTTGCTTGAGATTGCTACATCTCACTCACCTTCGTCCACATCTGAACCCAAACCCATGCAGGCATCCACCATGCTAAAAGAAATTAAATCTCTTGGTGTTCACCCCATATCTAATCTTGCCTCGCATAATAGTGGCCCTCAAACCAAACCAAAGAAGGCCACTAAACCACACCAGAGAATTCTTCCCCCACCTTCATCATTGCCATCTATTTTGGGCCCACATCCATGCACCTTAATAGGGGTGCTTCCTACTCCAACACCTCACAGAGGCAAATTGCCTCCATTATCCCCTTTACCCATTAAACATATATTTCCTCCAAAATGACCAATGCCTCCTATGGCTCCAAAACAAAAGTCATCAACCCCTACTGCAACAAAACATGCAGACCCATTGGCGGGTTCTTATGCCTTGCTGTTATGACAATTGTTGCAGTCTTATTACATCAGCCTTCCACCTCTTAAACCATACCAATCTCTCAGACCAAAACTGCCCTGGTTCAATGACACTAAAGTTTGTGCATATCATTGCATGCAGGGACATGACACTGAGCATTGTTGTGCCCTCAAGGTAGTCATTCGCCAATGCTTGGAGAAAGACACCCTTCTTCTTGACCATATTATTAACAAACCTTCAACATCATCCCATGCTTTCCATACCTCCTCTTCTTCACACTCATCAACTCTCAGATCAAGACCATCTTGGTTTGACAACACTAAATTTTGTCACTATCATCACACACTGGGACATGACACTGAGCATTGTTGCGCTCTTAAATCTGTCATTTGTCAACATTGAAAAAAGGATACCCTTCTCATCAAGGATCCTCTTAACTTCTCCTTTGCCAAATATTTGACACCATCACATGCCTCACAAACATCATCACCTAAATTAGGATCTCAACACCAGACTATGGTCCCTCCACCGCCTTTAACCCCATTATTCAAAATCAACACAGTCAACTTAACCACCAACCCTCCAACCCAAAAGGATAAAGAGAAAAAACATGTTTCTTTCCCTTGGACATATCCATCTACCAAGCCTTCACCACAACCAAAACCCAAGATTACTGTCTTGGACACATCTCAACCAGCATCCTCAAAGACAATCCCTGACTCTGTGGTGAAACAACCTCACCACACAACCCCTATGAAGATGTATTTGTATGATCTCATACAAAACTCTCCACAACATCATCAAACTTTGATCCAAGCCTTACAATCTATGGAGGTCCAGCCTAATGACCCCCAACCATTAGCCACTTTAATCAAATCATTACCAACCATTTCCTCTGTCACCATCTATGGTTTTGAGATTCCTGCCTTCAACTTGGAAGATCAGGATCTCACCCTCTCAAACTAAATCTGTCAAACATTCTCCTTAGCAATTGGGGGAATTTGACCTTACCCTGACTATCAACCTCGACCAAATATCAACCAAGCCACAACCAAGTATCAACCAACATCACCTGACCCCGACCAAACCTTGACCAAACATCAACCAGCCTTTTAATCGACCAACCAAACATCAACCTCAACCAAGCCTCAACCAAACATTGACCAGACATTGACCAAGCATCGACCAAAGCTTGACCAAACATCAACCAACTAAGCATCAACTAACTTCTTAATCATCTTCATGTCCAATATCAACCAACTTCATGTCCAACATCAACCAACCAAACATCAACCAACTTCTTACTCATCTCCAACATGTGACCAATTTGGAATGAAGCAAATAGGGAAAGTTTGCTCCTAATTGATTTAGACCTTACATCATAATGCATGGGTTAGGGACTTATCAGAACTTGAGCCCCTTTATGCCTTGCATCTTTGACCAGTTTATTGTTAGTCAAGTAATTATTCACTTGACGTTTAACTTGAGCTCGATCCCTTGAGAAATCCCCATCATCGTCATTCCTATTCCTTTGCAACCATCAACCCTACAAACACTAGTTAACCCTTTTGTCAAGCATGAATGATTTGTCCTAATAAAAGGGAAACCCTCTAAACCTCTATAGTCAAGTCCATGACCAAAAGTCTAGTTAAAAAAAACAAAAAATATATATATAAAATTGGGATGCCTATCAAAAGTTCATAAAATTATAAATGTAGACTACTCCCTCGAAGGATAGCTACATAATTACTGTAATTGATAGACTGCTCCCTCAAAGGACAGCTATTCAAAGACTTTCATATATATAAAGCACAATATAGACCACTCCCTCGAAGGATGGCTATGCCTAAATTTTTCTACATACACAGCACTATCTCAGAAGCTTCCCACATCGATTTGCTTCACAACATGACCATAAAATAAGACACCATCCCCTCACAGACTTCCCGCATCGATCAGTCTATAATTTAAAAAAAAAACTGACTGACAAACTATAAAGTCATGGACTTGTCTATAGTCATTCTCGGGGTCACCTATAAAAGGGGCAAAGTTGTTCCTGCCAAAAAGGGTTCCCCTTTCCATCCATATCACATAATCAAACCTATCACCCCAACATACTCAAGGGATTTTGAGCTCACTTAACATCAAGTGATTTTATTACTTTTCTAACACAATCAATGGTTAACGACGTAATGCATGAATGGGGCTTTTGTTTCCAAGAACCCTTACCTATGCTATCCTTATGGTCCTTGTCAATGAAAGAGCAACGCGCCTTTCACTTTTTATCCATACCTTTGTCACATCCAACCAAATCATTTTCTCAACCATACCCAACCAAACCAAAACATTTTCAGACCACTGACATGACATAGTCCATTTCACATAGTTTCTATGGAAACCAATACACATGGAAACTATTACCCAGACACAATTTATGTTAAGCATAAACCATTACTTACTGAAGCATAAATAATCTCAATTCAGTTTTAGCATACATCCATCACCGATATGGAAAATTGCTAGGGATGAAAGGCCACATCACCAATGTTACAGAATACACCATCACACAATATGGAAAAGGTTGTAACATCATCTTACCCTCATCATTTAACCTTGACCAAACCAATCCTCAACCATTTTGACTCATAGTCTGAACTACATTGGTCTGAGGCCCTCAACACATGGGCTATGTAGGCAGCACTCAGATGACATGACGTCTTCTGGGGTTATCTCAACCACATCCATTTGTTCCTCTCCCTGATGGACAAACCATCTTACCTTTGACCATGACTTAACCTCGTCTAACCCATCCATAACTGACCCTCTTCCTCCCTTTTTAGAAGAACTATATCAGCCTGAGGCCCTAACAATAGGGGCTATGTAGGTAGTACTCAGTTGACATGGGGTCCTCTGAGGTTAGCTCGGCCATTCCTTCATCTATCCATCTGAAAGATCAAATATCTCACCTCGACTCCACCAACGACCATGGAGATCATGACTATCTCCTCTGACCATGACCACTTCCAAGACAATGTTGCCTTCATTGTTTTTGCATGTATGCTACCTCATGAATGGTTAGCAGAATTGTCCACACCACATTTCAACCCTCACAAGTATAGGATCGTGAGCAAGTTGATCCACACTACTTGCAACATTTTCATGTTTTCCAAGAGTACTTCCTGAGCCCGAGATACTTGGAACACGACGACCATTGGAGCTATAGCTTGGATCGAATAACCCAATCAGCTATGACTAAATGTTGGGGCCTAGTTATTTCAATTTTGGCACTCCTTGACCTTAACCCATGACAATTTGACCTGACCATCTCATGAAGTGGTATGCACGCAATCCCAATTATTGCAACGTTCACCCTCAACCTTCACCATATCCATCCACTCTCTATCAAATTAACACCCAATTCTAGGTTCCCTTCCCTCAACTCCTACTTTGAGAGGGAATACCTCATCCCATAATTAGGGCAATCAACATTCATTTTTGTCTTGCTGTTCATTAAAATAACCAACAAGACAAAAAATATCTTATGCCATACCTAGGGCAACCAACTCCTATTTTTGTCTTGCAGTTCGTCAAGAACAACCAACAAGACAAAAAGGGGCAAATGTAGACACCGAAATTGTATCTAACCCTTGGTCATTCTCCTTCTTGGTCTCTTTCAAACTTAGCCATGCCTAACCTATGTTTTATTAATTTAAAATACCTATTTTAAATTAATAATTCCTCCTTGCCACCTCACCTCACCCCTCCTAGGATACCTCTCCTTGGATGCCTCCCTCAACTCATGCCAAATCTTAATTGCTTAAACCCCATTTCATTCCTCCCATTAACCTCTCACACTCATTCAATCTACCTCAAACCATTTTCCCATGACCAATTGACTCTGGCAGTTGGAAGAATGGGCAAAAGGCTAATTTTAGCCCTTTTTTTGTTATTCTGGCTGCCAACGTTGGTTACCAGTCGGCCGATGTCAATGGGATCACCGACATTAGTTTATTTAAACCAACTTATAGGCAAATTTTGGTCTCCTGCTTGATCTCTTCTCCCGAATGCAAAAATCCTCTTGTGCCTAGACTTCGACCTCTCCCTCTCTCTCTCCCAAACACACATCAAGCATCACAGGCTACAGGGATTCTGCATCAGTCACTCTACCTCTTTGTAGGGAGTCTTCTACATCAGCAACAAGTCTTCTACATCAGCAACAAGTGTTCACACCTCTACCTCTGCTCCAAGCAAGAGATAAGTATTCCTCTTTTTTGTCATTTCAATAGCTTAGGATGTATTTGTAATCATTTTTCTATTTATTGCTTCTAAGCCATATTTCTAGACTAGACCCGGCCATCAACTAGACCAAACCAGACCAAACTTCTCCCCAAACCTTGTCTTCTATCCTATCCCTTTTTTGACAACATATCCCCTAAATTTGTCCCTCCTAAAGACCCTGTCTACTGTCTTACCTCACTACACAGATCCAGACTCCTTCCAAGACATTCCATCGACTAGAAACCCATCCAGACCCTGTCCAAGACCATTGCCCCAACTGACACTGACCACTAGGCCCATTTCCCCTACCGATGTCGGTAGACTAACCGACATCGGCAACCTTGACCAATCGACGTCGATAGACCAACCGACATCGATGACTGTGGCAGACCAACATCAAACAATAGGTACACATTATTTGTATTTCTCTAGCTTAGTCTATTATTATTATCCTTATCCGACATTATTCTTTATCAACAAGTGGATTGACATCCCTTAAGGAAGTTGTTTTCACTTTTCTACATTCAAAGGAAGTAAGAAACTAAGATAAGTGGTCTAGGGTTAGATGATACCCGAATGAGGTCTGTGCACCGTTATCCAGACGACTGAAGGGACTCCTCTTTGGCTGTGGAGGATGACACCTGTAGAAGAAAGAGACTTAAACAAAAAGATCATTAGATGGATGTAAGGTGGACTGCCAAGCGATATGCTTGGTCTCAGAAGTGCAAAGACTTCCTTAAGGGATGTCAGTCCACTTGTTGATAAAGAATAATGTCAGATAAGGATAATAATGATAGACTAAGCTAGAGAAATACAAACAATGTGTACCTACTATTTGCTATTGGTCTGCCATAGTCACCGATGCTGGTTGGTCTGCCGACGTCAGTTGGTCAAGGTTGCCGATGTCGGTTACTCTACTGATGTCGGTAGGGGAAATGGGCCTTGTGGCTGGCATCGATCAGGGTAATGGTCTTAGACAGGGTCTGGATGGGTTTCTGGTTGATGGAATGTCCTGAAAGGAGTCTGGGTTTATGTAGTGAGGTAAGACAATAGATAGGGTCTTTAGGAGGGACAAATGTAGGGGATATGTTGTCAAAAAAGGGGTAGGATAGAAGACAGGGTTTGGGGAGAAGTTTGGTCTGGTCTGGACTAGTTGATGGTTGAGTCTAGTCTGGAAATATGGCTTAGAAGCAATAAATAGAAAACTGATTACAAATACATCCTAAGCTAATGAAATGACAGAAAAGAGGAATACTTATCTCTTGCTTGGAGCAGAGGCAGAGGTGTGAACACTTGTTACTGATGTAGAAGACTTGTTGCTGATGTAGAAGACTCCCTGTAAAGAGGTAGAGTGACTGAAGCAAAATCCCTGTAGCCTGTGATGCCTGATGTGTGTTTGGGAGAGAGAGAGAGGGAGAGGTCAAAGTTTGGGTGCAAGAGGATTTTTGCATTCGAGAGAAGAGATCGAGTAGGAGACCAGAATTTGCCTGTAAGTTGGTTTAAAGAAACTGACATCGGTGATCTCGCCAATGTCGGCGAACTGGTAACTAACATTGGTAGCCAGAATAATAGAAAAGGGCTAAAATTAGCCTTTTGCCCGTTCTTCCAATTTCTATAGTCAATTGGTCGTGGGAAAATGGTCTGAGGTAGATTGAATGAGTGCGAGAGGTTAATGGGAGGAATGAAATGGGGTTTAAGCAATTAAGATTTGGCATGAGGTGAGGGAGGAATCTAAGGAGAGGTATCCTAAGAGGGGTGAGGTGAGGTGGCAAGGAGGAATTATTAATTTAAAATAGGTATTTTAAATTAATAAAACATAGGTTAGGCATGGTTAAGTTCGAAAGGGACCAAGTAGGATAATGAACAAGGGTTAGACATGATTTCGGTGTCTACATTTGCCCCTTTTTGTCTTGTTGGTTGTTCTTGACGAACTGCAAGACAAAAGTAGGAGTTGGTTGCCCCAGGTATGGGATAAGGTCTTTTTTGTCCTGTTGGTTGTTCTAATGAACTGCAAGATAAAAATGAATGTTGATTGCCCTGATTATGGGATGAGGTATTCCCCCTCAAAGCAGGAGTCCAAGACTATTGCCCCGATCGATGCTAGCCACCAGGCCCATTTCCCCTACCGATCTCGGTAGACTAACAGACATTGGCAACCTTGACCAACTGACATCGACAGACCAACTGGCATCAGAAACTGTGGCAGACCAACAGTAGATAGTAGGTATGCATTATTTGTATTTATCTAGCTTAGTCTATCATTATTATCCTTATTTGACATTATTATTTATCAACAAGTGGACTGACATCCCTTAAGGAAGTCTTTGTACTTTTGGGACCAAGCATATTGCTTGGCAGTCCACCTTACATCCATCTAACGATCTTTTTGTTTAAGTCTCTTTTTTATGCAGGTGTCATCCTTCAGAGCCAAAGAAGAGTCCCTTCAGTCATCTAGATAATGGTGTGCAGACCTCATCCGGGTATCATCTAACCCTAGACCACTTATCTTAGTTTCTTACTTCCTTTGAATGTAGAAAAGCGAAAATAGTTTGAAACAATTGGATCTATGTACTAGGCTCCCATGATGGTGACACTTACCACTCTTGTAGATATTTGACATTTCAACTTAATCTTGCATCATTTAATTAAATTAGCCCACATAAATTTGTGTCATAAGATCTTGATTTGATTCCAAATGGATACTTCATGAGATTAAATTTAACATTTGTGCAACTGTCAAATGACATCCTCACAACTGTCAAATTTAATTTTATAAACTAGCCATTATCAAGGATAAATTTTATGTTCATGTGACCATCAATTGGCATCCTCATAACCATCAAATAACATATGTATGATTTTTAATTTTAATCTCAGAAGTTAAACATGTTATTGATGCTAAATTTGATGTTCTTGTAATCATAAAATGATGTCCTCATGATCATCAAATGATGTCTATGTGACTATCAAATTTAATCTCATCAACTTGGCATGTATCATTTCTTTGGGATTACCTACTCCTACAAGTATAAATAAAAATAAGACTTAGCATAATACTTTGGAAATATATATAAAGAACCATACATGAATGTTTTTAGCCTAAGGTCTTAGTATTTATGAAAATATTATTTGGGTCTAGGCTAAAATATTAAATTAAGCTCAAAACATAATTAAATTCTCTCTAAGTAAATATGTTACTTGGAAGTATGGAATTTATTTCATGGAAATTTTTATGAGAGAATTGTCACAAGATTTCTATGGAAAGATTGTTTCAAGACTTTTATGGGGGAATTATTTTTGAGAAAATGTCTACAATAATTTTTTTGAAGAATCATTTTCATCAGATAAAATGTCTAAAGGAAATCTTGAAGGGATTATCTCAAAGAGAGCTGAAGGGCAAGTTGTTTTGGATAAAATGTCTGAAGGAATTCTCTTGAAAGATAAATGGCCCTAAAAAAGTCCTAAAGGAATTGGTCGAAGGGAAAAATGCCCAAGATAAAAGTCCCAAAGGGTAAGCCTTGGAGGGAAAGGGTCCAGAATAAAAGTCTTGAAGGACATGTGGCCACTTCAAAATGTCCTGAAGGGTCATTTTCAAAGTGTTTGAAGGGTTAGTTCAGAAAGTCTAAAGGGAAATTACCCTTAGGGGTATTATTTTAGGACTTTGTGTCAAACAAAAATTTTAAAAGAATTGGCTTGGGATAAAATTCTTGAAGGATAGGATCTTAGGGGAAAAAAGATAGAGACAAAAGTCCCAAAGGGCATCATCAATAGGAATGAAGGGTCTAATTCATGGTAAAAATTCTTGAAGGGTCTAATTTATAGGGTATATTTTTATGGGAAAGGGCCCTTACAAAATTCTTGAAGGGTAATTACAAAAGTTCCAAAGGGCATTGTCAAAAGGTTGAAGGGTATATTTATAAATTATAAAGGCTATGTGTCCTTAACAAATCTTTCGAAGGTTAAGTTGAAGGCAAAGGGTCATTTCAAAATTACCAAAGGAATTCTATCAAAGGAATTATTTTAGACAAAATGTCCAAAAAAATTCTTCCAAAGACCTAATTCTCTTGGACAAAATGTCTAAAGGAATTCAATTGGCTTGGAGAAAGTGTTTCAGATAAAATGTTTGAAGGAAAGGTTCAAAAGGCAAGGGTGTAAAACAAAAGTCTTGAAGGAAAATCTTGAAGGGGATGAAAGGGCATTTACAAAAGTCCCAAAATAATTATTTCAATAAAAATGGCCATAATAGAAAAAGGCTAAAGGACACTTTGTAAAAATCCTAAAGGGTAGGTTGGCAAGGCAAAAAGGGCATTTCAAAAGTCCTGAAGGGTAACCATAAAAGTATCAAAGGGTAATTTATATCTAAAAACAATATAAAGAGTCTAATTTATATAGCACTCATTCATGATAAAAGTCTTGACGGATATACTTTATAAAGGCTGAAGGTTATGTTCAGAAAAGGCCAAAGGGTAAGTTTATTTCTTTAGGGAAAATGTCTCGACAAGATTGTCCACAAGAATAAGTCTAATTTAGGGAAATTATTTCAGTAGAATTATTGTGGGAAAGGTGTTTCAAAGAGAAAATGTCATCGAATGAAATTTCCCCAACAAGAAACTTGAAGACCAATTTATATGGAACAATATTTACAAAGAGAAAATCCCAAAAACATAAAGCTCAAAGTAACAAGCCTAATAGAATAAAATATTTAGTTAATGAAAACACAATATCAATGCCATCTAGCCAAAGTACAAAATCCAAATCAAGATATTTTATTAAAATTTACATAAACACATAGAAGAGGGGGCTCAAAATCAAGACAAAAATCTTAATAAAGTGGGTCCCCATTTCCCTATGGAAAAAAGGGGGTGTTAGGTACAACAAATGGCAGCTTACAAGGGGAATACTCCTGAGTATTCAAGAACATGGAACTCTAGTTTGAAATATTAAATCAATCATGAAGTGTGCCAAAAAATAATACTTAAATTAGAAACATTAAATATACTCATAAGTTAATTCACACAACATACTTTCCTTCTAATTTTTTGGATCTGTGTGTGTCAAACATGTAGTTTATTTGACCCCTGTTGTGATGAATTTTTAAAGGCTTTGATGGGGTTATAGGTTTCATTCCAATATCTATTAAAGCTAAAAATAAGGAAATCTCATGCATTTATCTACTACAATCTAGGCATCCATAGCCTTGAAAGAGATACCTCGGGCTCCTTCTCTTCTCATTCTATTATTTTATTTTGATTATGGTACATTGATCTTCTTTTATCATGTGAACCTTTTGATTTTCTTTTTCTATTTTGAATAAATTTGTTATTTCTTCTTTTGTTTTTTGTTTTTCTCTTATTTTGTTCTTTAATGGAAAAGAGAAGAGCTAGAACCCTAATAAGTTGGTATAATTATAAAACAAATCATTACTAGAATGTCCCTGCCAACCACATCTATTCCTAAAATTATCATTTCCAATAAGTATTCAATGTGATAAGTGTATTTGATCTAATAAAATAAAAAAAACTTTCTAAATTTATATGAAGTAATATGAGAGCAACTTCCACATGCCTAGTAAAAATATTCAACGGTGACACCATTTAGAATAATCCATGATTACCTACCTTCATCCTAAATAATCAAAAACACAAAAATACACCTAATCTATAAACTAGTCCCAAAGCATTAAGATTTTAATTTTCCCTTTTCCACAAGTCATAAGATTATTTGATTTGGATTTTAGCTTGGTTATAGTTAGATCAAATGCTATTCTGATCATAAGAAAAAACAAAGAAAAACTACTCTAAGAAAGCATTGAAATCTAATCTAGAAAACATGAAATCTAATCTATGAAAGCAAAATACTGAAAGTAAGAAACATTAATCTATAAGGTAGGAAACTATTTTATGAAATCAAGAAATATAATCTATGAAAGCAAGGAACTACTCTAAAAAATTAGGGAATCTAATCTAATCTTACAACTAATCTATCCCTTGTTACACATTAACATAAGCCAATAGTACAACCTTGAAGTAGTGCTTTAGGAACTATCCATTAACTAAATATTTAAGATCATTCCCTTGGAGGTCCTTAAAATTAGACATGTTTCCCATTATCTCTAAAATCTGGTATGGTCTAATCCATAGTGGGACAAAATTATCATGTTGTCCTTTCATCTCATGGGCTTTATCCCAAAGTAACACCATATCTAAAATCTTGAATGCTTTGACTTTCACTCTCTTTTTAGACCATATCTTGACCACATCTTGGTGTTTTTTGAATTCTTATAAGGCCTTAATCCTTTAATTTTCCATTTCTATTATGTCTATCAATCTCTATTATGCCTTATCACTCAGTTCTATATAGTCCTATATAAACTGATAAATGGTCAGCATAATTGGGAATAGAAGATTATGTCCATACACTAATAGGTAAGGTAAATATTTAAGGGTTGTATTGTGTCTATTCTGGTCTACCTAAAGAGCATAATTTAATAAATTATGCTAGTCCCTAGGCTTATCTCTAGTTGACTTCTTAATTACATCGATCAAATTTTTGTTAATTGATTCTACCAGTCTATTTTGTTGAGAGTAATGGTTAAAATCTGACTTGATGATGATCTAGTTGTCATGTTCCCACTCATTAAATTTTGCTAATATAAAAGCTAGTATATTGTCATAAACTATAAAAATAGGCATGCTAAATATAGTTTTTATGTGTTCCTCCAAAAAGTGAATCACATCTTGTGCTCTACAATTCTTTGTGGCTATGGCCTAGGTCCATCTGGTGTAATAATCTATAATGGTAAGAAAAAACTTATGACCTATTGAGTAATTTAGGTTAATGACACCGATGAAGTCTAAACCCCATTAGGCAAATGGACTCCCTTCAACAATTGGTTGTAAAGGCATTATTATGTGTACTTGTCTCTTGGTTAAAGATTGACATTTATGGCATGTTATTACATGAACGTGAGCATCTTTTAAAACTATTGGCTAATAGTAGTCCATTCTTAATATATTATGGGTTGTGCTATTCTCAGAAGGATGACCATTGCCCATCTTCTTATGCAAGTTCTCTAAGATTATTTTAGCTTCCTCTGTAGATACACACCTTCATCATTTCCTATCTTCTTATGCAATTTATCTAATATTTATTTAGCTTCCTCTGTAGATACACACCTAAGATAAATACATTAATAATTTCTTTTATAGAGGAATCTCTTATTAATCATGTAATGAACATCTTTAAACCTTAAATCTCTCTTCCTTTCTCTATTAAGTTTTTTTTTGGGGGGGGATAAGTTCTTGTAAGTAAATATTATATTATGTGCGTGTACCATTCTCTTTTAGACACTAGAACTTCCCATACCTCTTCAACTATGATGCACATATTTGGTTCAGTCATTAGCTAAACAATTCCTTACCCTTGAATGATCTTTGTAGTATTGATCTCTATGTCAAATTCTTGTATCTTGGCCATCCATTTACCTTCTCATTATCTTACCTTGTTATGTGATAGGGTGAGATTTACAATAGGATCAAGTATAGTGGCAATGACTTTATTCCTCAATATGTAATGCCAAAACTTCTTCACTTCTTTTACAAGAGTGAAAATCTATTTGTCAATCATAAAATACATGAGTTATACATCTTTCAACTCCATGCTCATAAACTTGATTGGATGATTAGTCTCATCCTTCTTCTATGTGATGATAAAAGCAATCAAATGCTTTGAAACAAATGAGTATAAGTAGAAATCTTTATTAAAATCTAAACTAATCAGCACTAGAGCTTGTGATATTAAATCTCTAATGTCTTGGAAGGACATTTGGGCTTCAATTGTCCATTATATTTTGGCATCTTAATTGAGCATAGTGTTTATGGGTTTGATGATCTCTTTAAATCTTGAGATGAACTTCCTAATGAATTTAATCTTTATAAGGAATAATTTGATCTCTTTTTTGCTATTTAGTGGCTAAAATTTTGAAATTGCATAAATTATGTATGGATCAATGGTGATCCCATCCTTGGTGATGATGTGCCCCAAAATATTATCTTCACTTGCTTTGAATATGTTCTTCTTTAGGTTTAATTAAATATTAAACCTTATACATATTTTTAATATAGACTATAGGTGACTTATGTGGTCCTTTTGACTCTTTAAAAATACTATAAGATCATCTATATAGATGATTATACATTTTCCTATTAGCCCCTTGAATGCGTGATCCATAACATGTTGAGAGGTATCTCTTGCATTTATTAGGTTGAATGGCATCCTCTTATATTCATAAGTTCTCCACTTCTTAGTGAATGCCATTTTCATTCTATCTTTAGATTGTACTAATACTTGATTGTATCCTAAAAATCCATCTAGGAAGGACATCATTTCAAAACCACTTACTATTTGTATCACCTCATCTAGAGAAGGTAGAGGATAATTTTCCTTTTTAAAATCCTTATTCAGGTTCCTAAAATTGACACATAATCTGATCTCACTAGTATTATTTCTTACTAGAACTAAATTGTCTATCTAGGTAGAATGTCATACTGGGAAGATGATTTTTACATTTAAAAGATTCTCTACTTCTCTTTGAATAAAAGGATCTAAAATATGATTAACTAGTCTTTGCCTCTATCTAAATGATTTGTGATTTTCCTTTATTGGAATATGTGAGTGATGACCTAAGGGTCATAAACTTTTAGATTTTCATTTGTCCAAAAAATGATGTCCATATATCAAGCGATTAAATCATTCACATGTTGTCTCTCTTCTAGGATAGAGTTGAGACCAATATTAACATAATGTGGGTTGTGATCATCTCATATATTTCCCTGTATAAAGTATGATTCATTGACCTTTAACTATCTTAGTTGTTTTGCTTGAGTATCTATGTTGAATTTTCTTTACAAGGAGACTAAGCCAGCTAGAATTTGATTCTCTTTGAGCTGAATAATGCCCTCTATGTCTAGTTACTCTTAGCAGAGGTGATTAATGCCCTTGTCATTGATGATTTGGGATTTTAATTCCCCTAAACTAGTTAAAAACTAAATAATCTACCAGTCATCATCAAAGACCTAGAAATTTTCTATGTTATCTATAATAGAGGGACAAGGTACCAATTTAATAGAGAACTTCTTTACCTTAGACTCTTGTAGTGGATCCATATTAATAGTAGTAGCAACTAATGAATCAACAATCTAATTTTTATCTATGGTATGTGATATGATGTTGAAAGCTTCAAAGCTTTCAATCAAGTCTCATACTCTGTACTTGTATCTCTTCAAATATGATAGCTAGCATTGGTATTTATTTTTGAATTGATAGAATACCAACTCTAAGTTACTAAATACTGATATCTACTTCACATTATTCTTGAGTGCAAATTGTAGTCCTAGAACTAAAGCCTCATACTTAGCTCTATTGTTAGTGCATGGAAATTATAACCTATATGCTGCCAAGAATTTTTTACCTTGTGGATCGACCATCTCAATTCCCATGCCTAATCCTTTCTTGGATATATCACCATCAAAGTGTAGAGTCCATCGTTGATTAGAACCTTTAGGTTCTCACTTTTGTACTTGATTCTACATAGTAAAATTATAAATATTAAGGCTGGGAGACTCATACTTTACCTCTCCATTCTTGACATTATACTTTATAATGGGATAATTCATTCTCAACTGTCTATCAATTTTGATTTGATTCATAGCTCCTCTCCATGGAAACCATGAATGAGAAAAGTCTATAAAGAGATATTCATTGAGTGTTTTGGACCACTCCCTACTCAGAATCAAACCATAGACTTCAGGTATGTTTACCACTAGAATGTCAATGGTCTTTTGGACTCTTGGCTTATATGTTACTTGAATTTACACATTGTTCAATTCTCCAACTATTGGGACCACTATCCTGTCCAATTAAGAAACTATCCTATTTGAAGGTCTTGGTGTCAAACCAAGATTTTGACATATGGATGTAGGCATGATAGTTGTAGATGTTTTAGAATCAACTAAATAGTTATGAATATTCTTACCAAATGCATGGATAGTCAGTAAGAAGGGTGAAAATTTTGGCTTACTCTTATAGATGACATTGGTGTTATATATCTTTTCTTTGTCTATAGATGCTTTCACTTTCTCCATAGGCACCTTTATAGTGATGGATTTATAGAGAATCTTTTTATGTTTAGTTATCTAAGCTAACTAATGAAGAGTTATATTTACCTTGAACTTATTTATATATTCAAAAATGTTGTATCTTTTTTTACTTGGTTTTTCCTTAATCTTTTGTTGATTAATTTCATGTGAAGGAGGTGGATTATTATCTAATTTAGGATTAAGAGGAATCATCATGTTATTTAGAGGAGTCAGTGTTGTGAGTGGATAGTTATTCCTTAGGTTGTATGCATCTATCTAGAACTCCTAAAAATCATGAAATTCATCTATGTTATCTAATGGATCATTATCATCTTCATCTGGGAAAGGAAACTCATGAGTTTCAAAGAACATAGCAGTGCTGAAAGAGCTAGGATATGGATGATGCTCAAGTAGATTATGAATCTGATCTTGTCTAAACATCTCTCTCTAAAATATTTTGAATGCTACATAAAATTCAATAGAGTTTAACTTACCATGCTTAGAAGTATTGTGAATTCTACACCAATTGAGAAGAGTCATCTCTGCTATGTTGATTTCTAGAAGCTTGTTAGGTTGTTTAGGATTATTGAATGGTCTATTGTATATTTGAAATATAGTATTTTGATTATCAGTTAGGAGATTTGCATTTGCAATCTTCCTTTTAATATTTAGGAAATCATTACTCAAATTTTGAACCATCTTCTCAATAGAATCCATTTCTACCTTTGTCGAACTAGTACCTTCTGAAATGGTAGTGGGAAGTGTATCCGCTTATTAGTTTTGTTGATAACCATTTCTCATTGCATGATTATTAAAGTATATTAAATTTGGCTATGCTGTCTATGTCATTGGAGGAAACATATATAACTAGTTCTAATTGAATGCTAGAACATTTTGTCTTACATGCAGAACTAGATTTAGGGCTAAAAAATCATTGTTGACATTTGGGGATCTAGGCATCTAAGGATTGAGCTACCTATCAATAGTGATATCCTCTTTGAATTATAATGCCAAAGTGTTAGCCATAATTACTCTTATAAATAACACAACAATGATAGGTTCCAATGCATTCTTGTACATTTTCAATGCTAGTACCACCTCTAGTTTATACTTTGGGGTCAATTAGTTGTACATCTTTGGCCATATTGAATTGAAAGAAAATATGGGCTCATTAGGTTTTCTCTTCATGATGGTGAAGTGTTGGTACACCAAACTAAGATTGGTGACCTATCAAAACTACAAAATAAAAGTTCCTTGACATTTATCCCAAGAAGTGATGGAATTTTTGGTTAGATTTAAATACCATTCATAAGCAATATCCATCAAAGTAAAATGGAATAATTTGCATGCAATATCCTCATATAAAAAATTCATTAGTCTTAAATCATATTTAACTAATTTGATATGTTCCTCTACTATCCTTGCTCTTAAAGGAGAAAATGATGGTATTAGTGTTTGAGATTCTAAGGAAAATCATGCATGTCTCTTGGGATGGCAATAACATATCCAACTAACCAATGTTGTTGTGAAGCCATTAATTGATTAATAGGTAAAGGTTTCCTTATAAGTAGGTGGTTCTCTACTAGAGGGGGATTGTTCTGAACTAGGGCTATTAGCATATTTTTAGGTCTCATATGATTAATGAAGGGTGGGACTAATAAACTAGCTTGGGAATTAGATCGGATCACTCTCTTGGGTGACTCTAGTGTAACTCTATGTAAAGGATAAATAATACTATCAAAGGTGATAACCCTTTTTCTAAAACCAATTAAATATTGGTATAGGTTTTATACACACCAAAATCATAATGAGGTAGCCTCTAACATTTTATGATATCAATGAAGATAAACTCTACTCTAGGGCACAAGTTGTAGGTATGCCATTTATTTTAACCTATTGATGGAATAGCATGTAGGGCATGTAGGTTATTGATAAGATTTTTTGATGGAGGTTTGGTTCTTAACATGGGTTGTTAATCTATACGTGAGTTGGATGGGTGGGTGGTTGCTAATCTAGAGTAGGCAAGTCTCAAAACAAACTCAAAAAAAGGAGGGAAGGTAAGGCAAAAATGAAAGCTTATGTGGTTTATAAGAATTACTCCCTTGGCTAGTTTCTAAAAGGACAAGTTTTCTTAGAACCTATGCTTATTGATAGTAGTAATTATACACACACATTCATACATGCCTAAGAATTCTAACGAGATAAAGATGCAATAAATTCACAAGCCTCAAATAAAGGTTTCTCCTTTTAGGCTAGTTATTGCACACTATTAATCAAGAGATTATGGCTCAGGCTAGTGAAGTATCTGAGGTAGCTATTACACACACAAAAAATTACATCCAAGAAAGCACTCATGAATAATCATAAATATGAATTAATTTAAACTTGACTATCTTAATCAATATATTTACCAACCTTTTAGTATTTATTGCACACTTACATATTAGTATATCAATAAAAATAATAAAAAATATATTCATAGCTTTTGCACACTGAAGATTATTGAAACATACAACTAATGAAAGTAATAACTAATTACATATAAATTGTAAATAAAATACACAAACACATTTGCTGATGATCAAAATTGATGCTACTCCTATATTAAAAAATTCTTTGAGACAAATCCAAGTTGGATTACAATTATTTATTTAGACTTGGGGAAGGGGTCACCCCATCCTCCAAGTTCATGCAAGGTTGTTACATGTGATAGTCAAAACATGTAGTTCTAATTATGGTCTAAAATCATATAAGAGTATACTTGAAATTATTAAATTAAAATAGCCTTTGCCTAAGATATGTAACATGTACATGTGTATAAATATGAAGTCTATATTTTTATAGTTTGAACTATATGAAAAATACAAATAGATGCACCATTTATCAAAACTACGCATGCCTCTTTCTATAGGTAATGAAAATAGCCTATTGATCTTTTTTATTATCCTCCTTAAAATGGAACTTAGACATATACATAAAGGACCAAAATCAGTAGACCAATGTTTTAGAACCAACAACACTACTATTAGTCTTGACTAATTTGAACTGTGCATTACATACTCACCTATAACATTTATAGAATCTATATCTTCACTACTTACTAAAATGAATGTTCATATTCCTAGTCTTAACTATGAGTCCCAATGTTTGTCAATAAATATAGAACAGTCCAAAGATATTTGTGTTATGTTTACTTCTAGTTTTAAAAATTTGACACGTGCCAACACCTAATTTAGTCAAGGATCTTTGAAAAGTCCATTTAGGACTCTCACCATCAATCCTTTGCATGATGGATCATTAGTGTGCCACTTGGAAGCTTTGTAGGGCATATATGTGATATGAATAATTTTATTCCACTTGAAATATCTTCATTGGTTCTATGACCTTTGAAAATTCCATGTTTATCTTGCACCATCAATCCTTATGTATAGTTCATTGGATCTATGTATTGGGTTCTAGTCTTCTTCCCACAGGTCATTGGATTTGTGTATGAGGATCCCACAAAGGTGATGCTTGTTACTCTCATGGAGCTTTGACCTTTCAAATTTCTATCATGTTATTTGATTAAATGGGCTTGAGCAAATATGTACCATATGATCTTAATTTGAATCCAAAAGGATACTTCACAATATTAAATTTGATGTTTATGCAACCATCAAATGGCATCCTCATGACCATTGAATGATGTGTGTGTCACTATAAAATTTAAGTCCATAAATTAGCCATTATCAAGGTTAAATTTGACATTAACATAAATGTAAACTAACATCCTCATGATCATCAAATGACATATATATGACTATTAAATTTAATCTCAAAAATTAAACATGTTATCGATGTTAGATTTGATGTTCATAGGACCATCAAATTATGCCCTTATGATCATCAAATGGCATCTGCATAAATATCAAATTTAATCTCATCAACTTGACATGTGTAATTTCCTTGAAATACCCTACTCTTACAAGTATAAATGAAAAGAAGACTTAGCACAATGCTTTGGAAAAAATATTTAAAGAACCATATATGAATTTTTTTAGCCTAAGGTCTTAGTATTTATGAAAATATGATTTGGGCTTGGGCTAAAATATTAAATTAAGCTCAAAACATAATGAAATTATCTCTAATCAAAGGTGCCACTTGGAAATCTAGCATTTATTTTGAGGTAATTATTGTGGGAGAATTGTCACATGCTTTCTATGGAAAGATTATTAGTGACTTTTGTGGGGGAATTATTTTAGACAAAATATCCACAACAATTCTTTTAAAGGATCATTTTTTTTGGACAAAATATCCAAAGGAAAGCTTCAAGGGATGGTCTCAAAGAGGTCTAAAGGGCATGTTGTTTTGGATAAAATGTCCAAAGTAATTCTCCTAAAGGAAAAAGGCCCATAAAAAAAGTCTTGAAGGAATTGGTCAAAGGGAAAAAGTCCTAAGACAAAAGCCTTGAAGGGTAGGTCTTGGAGGGAAAGGGTCCAAAAAAAAATTCTTGAAAGGCATGTGGCCACTTTAAAAAGGGATGAAGATCATTTTTGAAGTGCATGAAGGGTCAGTTCATAAATTTTGAAGGGAAAGTGCCCTCAGGGGAATTATTTTTGGATTTTTATGTCAGATAAAATGTCTAAAACAAAAAGTTTAAAGGAATTGTCCTGGGATAAAAGTCCTAAAGGATAGGCTCCTAAGGAAAAAAAGATCAAGACAAAAGTCCCAAAGGGTCTAATTCATAGGGTATATTTCAATGGGAAATGGCCCTTACAAAAGTACCAAAGGGAAACTATAAAATTCCTGAAGGACACTTTCAAATTACTGAAGGGTATCTTTAGAAAGTCCAAAGGGTAAGTCGAAGGCAAAGGGTCATTTCAAAAGTACCAATGGATTTATATTAGGGGAAATATTTTAGATAAAATGTTTACAACAATTATTTGGAAGACCCAATTCTCTCAGAAAAAATATCTGAAGGAATTCTATTATCTTGGAGAAAGTGTTTCTAACAAAATGTTCAAAAGAAAGGTTCAAAAGGAAAGGGTGAGGAAAAAAAATCCTAAAGGAAAAGTGTAGAGGGGCCAAAATGGAAATTGTAAAAGTCCCAAAGGATTTATATTAGTGAAAATGGTTGCAACAAAAAAGGCCCAAGGATACTTTGCATAAATCCCAAAGGGTAGGTTGACAAGGCAAAAAGGGCATTTTAAAAATCCCAAAGGGTAACTAAAAAATTCCCAAAGGATATTTTCTATCTGGAAATAATTTGAAGGATATACTTCATAGGGCATTCATCCATGACAAAGGTCCTGAAGGATATACTATGTAAAGCCTAAAGGTTATTTCAGAAAAGGCTAAAGGGTAAGTTAATTTCCTTAGGAAAAATGTCTCAACAAGATTATCTACAAGAATATGTCTGATTTCAGATAATTATTTTGATAGAATTATTGCAGGGAAAATGAAGTAAAGAGAAAAAAATTGGACAAAATGTCCACAACAATAAACCCAAAGACCAATTCATGAAAAACAAAATTTCTAAAGAGCAAAGCTTAAAAACATAAGTCTAAAAACATAAATCCCAAAAACACAAATCCCAAAGTATTAAACCTGATAGAACAAAAGATTTACTATATGAAAACATAATAGCAATGCCATCTTGCCAAAGTATAAAAGGCCAAATCATGATCTTTTCCCAGAATTCACATAAACACATAAAAGAGGGGGCTTAAAATTAAGACTATAATCTAAAAAAAATGGGTCCCCATTTCCCTATGGAAAAAGCGGGTTTTGGGTACAATAGATTCAACACCATTCATCATTAAATAGAGTTTAAATACAAAGTATATATCAATAAAAATGAAGAAAATGCTCATCTTAAAGTTGTTATAGGCACAAAGGCTCACAGGCAAGCTTGGGCACTATAATGAGGAGCCTTAAAGGAATCCATGCCAAAACTATATCTAAATGGCTACTATAACATTCGTAAAAAATCCTATGGATCTTCACTACTCCAAATCACCTCCTCACTAACTAGATTAAGATTGGCTTTATAGCACTTAGGAATATCCTAGTGCCATAGTGAAAAAAAATGCTAGGGTATGATCTGGTGCTAGGTGTAATCATTATACCAACTTCACTACCCTAATTTCATCATGTTTTGATTGTCCCATGTGCCTACTTCTCAATGATGCATGAGTCAGTAGGGAATTAGTTAGTTTCTTGCCAACTAGTGCCACAAGATGACAGAATAGTAATCATATAAAGTGATTACCATGTGCCCAAGTCTTTGTTGAGTTTGCATGGATCTTATACTTATATAGATTTGGGGCCCAAAATTACCCCATACAAAATTACTAATCTACCCTTGAACTAGTCTTTTAATGCCTTAGGTGTGCATAACTCCAGTACATTGTCCTTGAGCTCTGTATTGAAGTCTTCAAAGCCCTTGATGGTGATATTGAGTTCATAAATAGCACTATCAATCTCCATGGAGGTGGTGTTGAGTGTGGTCATGTCCTTATTGTCTAACTCCTTCCTAAAGGCCTCTATCCTTTCTTTTGCCTTGGTCATCCCTTAATCTAGGATTACTCCTTGATCATGGGACTTTATTTGTATAGAATAGAATATTTTTTCTAGGTCCTACTCTTGGGTCTTTATTTGGGATCTAAAAGTATTGACCTGTGCCATAATTTATACACACTTGGCCCTACTAGTAGTGTATATATTTTCCATCAATTCATCCTTCTCCCCCTTTTTCTTTTATATGCATGTGTCTATGACTGACACCTAGTTGGAGAAGTTGTAAAATATGGTGTCAACCATGCCTATACCCTCTTGAAGCCTCACAATGAGGTCTTCCACCTCTTTAAACTTTTTAACTAGCTCTTGCTTGATCATGGTACAAGGGTCCTGCTCTTCTAGCTCTAGACCTACCTTTAACTTTGGGAGCATCTTCTCCACTAGTGTGTATACCTTATCAACCTCCAAAAAATTTGAAGTGTTAATGCCATCTAAGAGGGATGGCTCAACTTTCTCAACATGCTCTAACATTTATTTCAATTTTAACTTCATGCCTTTACCTCTTCCTTTAATTCTATCATGATATGTTTCTCTTTGAGGCTTGAGAATCATTGATGATATTATTCCATACTACTTTAGAGGCCATCTAGATGAGTGAATTTGCTAACTTGACTAGGTTAAATGTGATAGGGTTTATTAGAATGGAATCATGGCCTTTTTTCAGTTGATTTGCACTTAGTATGACCTTTAGTGGCACCTTGAAATGAGGCTTGTCCATATAACTATTAAAAGATAAATATAACTATTGGTGCATCCTTATTATGGCCATTATAGGGGCATATATTCTCAAATGTAATAGTCCTCATTAATCCACCCCTTTTACACCTTTTCCCTCAAATTTGGCTTGGTGCCCTCTTCTTTAGTGATGGTGAGCTACATATATTCTTCCTCTTTATCACTAGTGCTTTCTTCAGTGCCCTTCTATGAGGTCTCTCCTCTTTGATCTTGTAGGGGTTATTCTTCCCCTTCATCTAGTTATTCTTCTTCATTGACACTAGATTCACCCTCCTATGTCTATTGGGTTTCCTTTGCACTCTTTTTTTCTCTTTTAAGGTGCTAGTATAACCTTACTTGTCTCCAAGCACCCCTTCACTACTTGGGCATGCCTATTATTGGAGTTATGATTACCATTATGCCAAATGATTGAACTATTAATTCTTAATACAAACACTAGATAATGAGAGGCTATTAATCCATGTCATGAATCCCTAAGGGTGATCTTGGATACCTATCTAACAATCTCTCCCTCAATGTTACTTGAGGGGATTTAAACTGATGACCATGGCTCTGATACCATTTGTTAGAGTCATGATTACCATTTTACCAAAATTTTAACCTCTTAATGCCCAATACAAACATGAGATAAGTAATCATGGGAGGCTATTAAGCCATGTCACAAATCCCTAAGGGAGATACTAGACACCTATCTAACACCTATGTTATATCTTATTCTCTATGCTAGTGGTAGCATTAGGTGCCTTTGCTACATTTTCACTCATGGTTTCTGCACTTGAAATGACCATGTTTTCTTATTTTTCTCTCTTGGCCCTTTATTCTTCAGCCTTCCTTATATCCACCTTCCTCTTATTTATTATTATGATTTTATTTTCCTCCTTAGCCTTTATTTCTTTGACTTCAACCTCATCAATCTCTACCCAGGTCATGTCGACTACGCTCATCACCTCTCTTTTATGATCTAACTCCAACACCTCCTCTATATACTCCTTATTGAGGTCCATTTCCATCCATCAATTCTTATTTTCATCTTTAGTTCATGGAGGCTATATATGAAGTTATGTGGGTGAGGTATTTGATGAATTTTCTATTTCCCCAAGTGTGGTAGTAGTTCCACCTTGGGGAGCCTCATGAACTTATACAGTGTTAAGATCATCTCCTATTTCTTCTTGGTGGATGATGTATACTTTCATGTTTACATCTTCTTCCTCTTCCATTTCTTCATGTGCCTACTATGCTTCTAATTCCTTTCATGCCTATTATTCCTCCATGTCTAATAAGGTTATCATGAGAATTACCACTAGACCCTTAGACTTCTTCTTTTTCTTTTCCTTTGGCTTAGGCAAAGCAATCCCTTGTGTGAAGTCCATGTGCTTTTTCTTTGGTACAGAGAGAATGGATTATGTGATCTTTAATCCGATGTGTTCTTGCATCTCCTCTAGTGTCTCCCCCTTCTTCTAGGTAGAATTCTTTAATGCTACCAGTGCCAACCTATTACCTCATTTTAAATGGGATAGATGTTGGTGGGATCTTAGTCATCTTCCTCATCCTTGTTCACCTTCTCCCCTAGGTGCATGTATTGGTGCCATAACCTAATCTATTCCAAATCCATAGTCTTGACCAATATGTCTAACTATTATTCCTTAAGGATTATTCAAATTACATACATGAATTATTTAGCTAAGAAGGTGTAGGGGATATTTAGCCAACCAATTTTTTCCCATTTGTGAGTGCCAAGTGCAATAAAAAAAAATTGTTTCATTATGATAAAGGTTGTTATCTCAAATAAATTCTAAGGTATCTCCTTAGGAATGTGTCATTCCTCTTTAAATCCCTTGATGTAATGGCCATACCACCCCATCATGTGAGTATTTCATTTCTAGGAGAAGGTTGGGGGGCAAGTGAAGTGTTGATATTTTAGTGTCATGGAGTCCTTGTGCATCAATAAGACCCAAATGTTGTCCTCATTGCCATTTGACACTCTAATCTCCTCTATGACAATTAAGATTAGAATCGATCCCCATCATTATCTCTCCTACATTGTATGACATTATAGCACATTTTTCACCATTTCCTCGACTATGAAATTGGTGATGTAAAATTTAACACCTATGCCTTATGATAGGTGATACACAGGTAGGCCTTGGTGAAGTCTTCCCATTGACCATCAAGGCAAAGTTATAAACTCATGAGGTACATATCTACCCTAATTCTAGGGTCTTTGATGTATTTGATTGGGAACATGAAGCCTTCCTTGTAATACCCTAGGATTTTTTCAACCCTCTCAACTTTAACATCATTAGCCATCATCTAGTAGATGTTTATGCCAGAGTCTAGGAGCTTGGTAATCCTACCTATTAATCATGGTGATATCCATGTGCACCTCCCAATGAAATAAATATGATCTTTATGGATGTGTGAGAGGAAGAATTTTATGAGTTCCTCTAGCTTTTCAAAACATAGTAACTCAGATAGAGACATCAAACAATGCCATGCCTAATTATATTTTTGCCCCTACGTCTACCATCCAATCTTATGATAGATATTACACATTAATCAAAGTGTATTGATTATATTCCTTAAGCCAGTAGGTGTGTGTAAAGGATTCCCAGTTCTTTCCTAGCAAGACTTTCTTTGAGAACTACATCTCTTGGTATGACATTTTCACAAGTGCCTCTAGTTCTGCCTTGGTAATGCTAACTCCTTCTACCAATTATGCCTTCTTCTTCATTGGGGCTGCTTCTTCTATCAATTAATACCTCTTAGCATCCTTATGCAACTATTTCATGCTAGAACTCATGCATTTATTCCTCATCCTAAATTGATTGGTATTGAAACATGGTTTATTCATGTTCACAAAGCCTATATTTTTTTATGATGCAACTCATAGTCATGAGATTTGTGACTATGACTTCAAATCTCAAGTTTTAATTGTTTTTAGTGGATGCCTCGACATCAATCCTATTTTACACTACTTGGTTCTTACACACTCCATGCCTTACACTCCTCTATTCCAATCTCAAAGAGAGTATAATTCCTCCCTCTATTCACTTCACTTTTGGCATCTATAGGTGCTCAATTTATTACTATGGTAACATCTTCTTACTTCAACTCTAGTTCACTAGTTTGGATTTAGTTTACTACTCTAATTTCCAATTAATTTTGAGTTTGTAACCATAACCAATTATTCCTCTACCACTTTATACCCTTAATTTATCTATCAAATTAATTACAGGTGTTTAATGGCATGGTGGGACCTATAAGCCTTGGTATTCACCAAAACCCATGAAATATATGAAAATCTATTGCCATACACACATTTAATATAGATATGTGTGCCTCCATCATCATCTCAATTAATTCTCCTAATGATTTTTTGGTGAAGTGATATGGAGTTTAAGTAGTCACTTCTCACCTTAATTTAGGTGGATACTACATTGTCATGATGATGTTTCTCATGTGTTTTTATTTACTTGGCATGATCTTCACCTTATTTATGGAAACCTAGGTGTAGTGCCTCACATATGTGCAATTTAGCCTCCACGATCTCACTTCCTCTTCATATTGTGCTTCCATTCCAAGCATGTTTTCCTATCATGGTCAATTTCTCTATGATTTCATCTCTTACCTTGACCTTTCCTACCCTATACAAATCCCTTGTGTTGGTCCTCCAACACCTAAATCTAAAGGTAACTTACATGTGTAACATCTTGTACCTCTTTATTTTATCTTGTGAACATGATCACCTTGTTCTTATTTTTCCATCACTTGGTATTCCTATTTTTCATGTCTAGTGAGTTTAATTCACTCAGAGACTTATGTATCAAGCTTTAAGTTCTTAGGAAGTAACCTTGCTTGATTCACCTAATTGGTATTATGTGTGGAAGTGTTGGAAAAATCCTCCTATAGGCCTCAAAGTGCCTCACATTTTGAGTCTTATGCATGATAATCTAGTGCACCTTATTTCTAAATTTGGAAAACCTCAATGTCAATAACTTATGTGTCAGCCTCAGGTGCTTAGAAAACATCCATGTTAAAGTTACCTAGCTAGAATTATGTGTGAAAGCATCAGAAGATTTTTATCAGTGGGTCTTAAAGCATCCCTTATTCTCTTATCCTTACAACATAAAGCTTTAATCAATTACCATTGAAATTCCCAAGGAGTATTTCACTTGACAACATGAAAAGCTTACATGCACCAATCTCTAATATATTATGGATGACGTATGTGCTCATACACATTATCTACAAATTGCCTAGGTTTTTAAAGTACTTAGAGTCATAGAAAAAGACTAATGCTCCTTCAATTAGTACTTTGTGCTTGATATGCTCATCATGTTAGAGCTTGTAGCATGCCTTCTTGATTTACTGGCTCTACCTTACTTAGACAGACATCTCATCTAAGTAATCTTAGTCCTTCAACCTTAAATTAAATGATTTGTGGTCATAAAATGATCCAATTCACATGATGCATAATGATGGAACCAAGAATTCCATCAATATAATCACCTCAGTGCTAAACACTAGTTGAAATGGTGTAGCCCTATTTAGGTACTTGTAGGTTGTGTGATATGTCCATAGCACTATTGACACTCAATCATCCAAATATTTTTAACCAATGTCACATATATTTATGAAGCACATCCCTAGAATATTTTTGAACACCCTAGTCATGCCATTCACTTGGGGATGATAAGGCATTGTCTTATGGTGTCTCACCATGTATTCTATCAACATGATCCACATAGTTTCATTAATGAATTGTGTGCCACTATTACTATTCAAGCTGAGTGGGAAACCATATAAAAGATATTATCCCATGTGAACCTTTTTGATGTGGTGGTTATGAAATTTTTGATTGGTATGGCCTTGGCTTGCTTGGTGAAATAGTTAGTGGCCATTAGAATGTATCTTACACACATGTACCTTACTATAGGATTAATTGGTCTAAAAAAATTAATGGCCAATTTCTTGAATTATCCCTAGGAAAGAATGGGGATAAGAAGCATCTTATCTTGGTGGTTAGGATTCCTTATGCACTGGCAAATATCATAGGATTTAGTGTAACCTTTTGTATCCTAAAATAGACTTGATCACCATAAGCTTGATTGCAATACCTCATACACCATTAAATCTCCTGTGTAATGGCCTCTTGATATCCCCTCATGCACCTCATGTAGATTGGATTCCCTTTCATGTTCCAAAACACATCAGCATAGGATTTCATCTTAGCCTAGTTTGTAGATTTCCCTGCTAATGAGCTAAAAAGGGGTGGTATAAACTACAAGTTATTTCTTTTTTGTGGTTGTCATTATTTGGGGTGTAGATATAGATGTTATAAAAGAGGTTATATCTTCCAAGTCCTTAGGGGTATATTATAATTTATAGAGTTATGCATATATAATATCATCTTCAATAGGAACTATTGTATTACCAGATTTGATATAGGACAAATGATCTGAGTCTAATTTCTATTTTACAAGCTTAACAATAATGGAGAACTAGACTTCTTGAAATAGAACTATCCATCTAAAAATGTGACCATGGAGAACAAGATTATTTATGAGGCACTTAAGTGCCTTGTGGTTTTTGAATAAGATGAATGGGGTCACTGATAAGTAATTTCTAAATTTTTATAGGGCATAAACCATGGTGAGTACCTCACACTTAGTTATGGTATAGTTCTACTCTACCTTCATTAATTTCTTACTATTGAAGGAGATGGGGTGATCCATTTTACCTTCACTAGGATACACCAAGATTATACCAATTATATAGATAGATGCATCAAATTATCAAAGGCATATTCTTATGCTTTGCCCAAATAGAATGGGCCATCCTTGTGCAAGATTTACTCTATAGGTGCCACAATATTCACATATCTCTTTATGAAATTTATGTAGTATCCATAGTGGCAAAGAAACGCATGGACATATTTATGTGTGGAAGGAGTCTAGAGGTGAATGATTATCACAATCTTCAAGGGATTAATGAGTAGACCATCTTTGTAGATGATGTTCCTGAGTAGCATTCCAAAGGGTGTTATAAAGATGCACTTCTTTAGGTTAAAGGATATCTAAATTTGTTTACACCTATCAAACATTAGGTGTAGGTTATCATAGTGGTTCTTCATAAGGACATACACCATCTAGTCATATAGTTATACCTAGAGAAAATTGTGGATGAAGTCTTTAAATATGGTGATCACCACTCTAAAGAACATGAATGGTGCATTATTGAGTGAAAAGGGCATCACATTATAAGAAAAATAAACCCATTCATTTGTAAAGGTTATTTTGGGCTTTTCATCCTCCTCAATCTAACTTGATGGTATTTAGAGAACCCATCAGTGAAGGTGTAGATATTACAACCTATGATGCCATCTAGAACCTCATCAATGAATAGAGTCAAGAAGGGGTTAGTGATGTAGGAAGAATTCAACATTTTATTATTGATGAAAATATAAATGTAGCCATCCTTTTTTATGCTAGTCACCATCAATCTTACCCACTCAGACTTGTGTACAAGGTAAATGACCTTTGTAGCTAGCATTGCATCAATCTCTATCTTAACCTTAGTGCAGAGGTTGGGATTCATTCTATATGGGTGATTCTTGATTGGTCTTACACCATTGATCATATTTTCACTCATATTCCCAAAGAATGGGTGGGTCCCTTCATATATTTATAATTCTTAGGGAATAAGTCTTATAATTCCTTTAAGAGATCCATAATGCATGCCATTTATATGTTAGACCAATAAGCACCTAAAGTAACCATCTTGGTTTCTCTTTCTATGTTGATGTCCACCATGATGGTATTTAGTGGTGGATGGTAGGGTTCATTATTTGTCTATTATGAGTCTTTGAATTTTCAAGTTCCCTCAGTTATCTCTATACAAAGATGAGTCAGGTCTTCTTTGCCAAGAGCACCATCATCTATTTGGTGTATGAGCTTATTTTTGCATATCAAGGTTTTCTAGTAGCACTCTTTCCAAGCTTCATAATATTCTTCTCTCAAATCATTGTTGACCATTTGGTCCTCAAAAAAAGTTTAGAGTGCTAGCCCTCTCTCCTTGAACACGTATTTTAGGCACTCTCTAAAGATTGTTGTGTCCTCAAATATTGCCCTCTAAATTACTTGTAGTGGCTTGATCAACTCCAAGTTTTATGAAGAAAAGGAGGTGTGCACAATATTCTCCTTAATGGTATCCCAATTAGTTGTTTTATGGTGCATCTCATTAACCACATACCATGCTCACACCCATGTCTTCAGATTTCTATAAAATGAATACACCCATAGTTTCTCTGGGGTAGTTATGATGCAATCAATCCATGTTCTTCATATAAGCACAATGCACTATAGGTTCAAAGTCACTAGAATATGTTAATATATCTACGTCCTCATTAATTATCCTAAATCTAGTGCAAATGGCTACTTTCACATCTTTTTAGGTTGGCAAGTTAGACTTTTTCCCTACCCACTAATGAGCAATAGTGATTCTCAATGTATATATAAGTACACCAATTATATCTATCTCTTTGGGGATGCATGCTTCAAGATCAAGGACATACCTTTCCATTGGGTTAATCCCTTCAAATTTTTGTAGCATTGCAAGTTTACCTTTATTAAAATGGAGTACCTTCTTTCCTTTCCTTTCCTCATAAGGGAACCATCATTTTGGAGTGTGACCAATCTAGACCTAGACAATCTTCATAGGTTTTGGCACCTTTGTGTATACCAAGTGGTACCTACGATCACTGGCTTCATAATGTTCTTTGACACATTGGTCACAAGAAACATTGGTGTTGTTCAAGTTTGACTATTTATCTTCCTAAGATATCACTCCTTGATTAGTGGGGTGGAGATTCTTGATGCCTTATGTCATGATGTTATATATGGTTGATCTCATCCTTAAGATCAATGCTCTCTACATAAGGTGGACCTTGGTCACTAGAGAGGGGAATCACTACCCTTTCCTTATCATTTTCAAAGGTCATATATCACTTCTTGAAGTGTATATCAACATTGTTTATGTAGCACCATGGCCTTCCTAGAAGCACTGGATAGTTATCTTATTCAACCAACTCAATTGCCTCAAAGTCAGTATGAAATTTGATGCCCATAATATCTATAATGGTTCCCTTCATAATCTTGATCAGTTGTGCTCAGGTCTTGTTACCCATAAATAGTACATGGGGAGAAGGCCTCAAGGCTAGCCCACTCATTTTCTCCATTGCATTCTTGGTAAGGATATTGACCTTAGTACTTGTGTTAATAAGGACCTCATAGATGGACCATCCATTAATGGTGGAATTCACTAGGAGTTCTTGGTTATAATCTACATTTTGGTTATTCCTAACCTCTCACACCCTTTCCATATGTGGCATAACAACTTTAATTGACTGCTACCCTACATGTTCTAAAATTAAGTTCTTTAATAGAGGCAAAATCCCTTCTATTTGTAGGAGGTGTAAGATCTTTGTTAGTTCTTGTATTTTTGTTTCATGACCATCCACCTTCTTACAAGAGGTATCAACCTATGACTCAAGGTTTTATGCCAGTCAGAGATTTCATTGTAGGTTTTGGATCATGCTCATCACCTATTGCAATAAATATTTTTGGTGCATAGGGTCTGGATAAGGCACAAATTTAAGTTTAAGCTATGTTATGCACTTAGTGTGACTCAGATCCCCATATTTTAGGTGCAACTCTATTATTGTGCAAATGGAAGTTGAGTGGTGAGTCTTGTCCAAGTAGCTACTTGTACCTTGATTGGATCCATATGGGTTGGTTATGCCTTTGGAGTCTACTTTTTTGCTTTAGGTTCATGCTTAATCATTCATATGCCCTTATCTATGTTGGGCTTTCCTTGGGTCAATTTTTTGTATAAGTCAAGGAATTCCTCAAACTTGTGTGTTCCTCGATAATACCCACATGTTGGATATGTAGGGAATTCATGCTAATAGTGGTCAGTCGATCCACACTTATAATATGATCATGGTGGGAACCTTCCTCCATTGCATCTACCACCTCACCCTTAGGTGCCACTTTGCATCCCATAAGCTACATTTTGTTGGCCATATCCCTCATTTACTTCAGCTTCTTACCCTCCTAATATTAACATTTCTTTCCTTTTGCCTCTCCCCATATTCTTATGCATCTCATTAACTGAGTGACAATCATCTATGGTATAAGTATAGGCATCACATAACTAGTAATAGGTGGTTATGCCAACCTAGCTATCATGCTATAACAAAGGGTAGTTACAAGCATCATATGCCTCATGACATACCTCACAGATGAGAGGAAATGTGTGCACATTCCTTTTAGGATAGTTATTCTTATTATGTCCTTCCGTCTCACATTCAGTACACCATAACCCTCTTTAAAAATCTTGTGATGAACTAGAGATCAACTTATATATATGGAAGGCCATAAACATAATCTATGCCTCCATCAAGGGGATAATTCCTATGTTATCACTCTTGACTACCTTAGATTTGAGTGTAGCTTCAAACACTTCTCAAGATTCTATGAATGTTTAGAGTTTTGAATCTAACATCATACAAGTGCATGCTCTCTGATAATCCTTACTTAATCTCTTTCAGTGTGGTAATGTTCTATTATTCAAACTTAGGTATATCAAACTCCTTCAATAATTCTTCATTTAGATTTTTATAATTAGCCATAGCCTAGTTAGGATAAAACTTATGATACCAAACATGGATACGATCAAGAAAAGTTGTCATGAACTAGGTGGTATTACACTCAGACTGGGTTATACCTTGAGCATGCCATTGTAGTTCACATTTGATCACATGATCCATGACATTATCTACACCATGATACTTTAGTAGATGCATGGCCATCTCATAATAATCTAGTGTGGGGGAGTAACTAGTTTATGAGGCATTTATCCCTTGATACTTATCCTAGTGGTGGTCCTCTAACACCTCAAGCCATTAGGCTAGGTGTTGGTCCCATTGTTATCATTGGAATCATGGATAATAATGACATTATACTACTGATTAGTGGTATTGGGCCACTTCCTCTGGGCTATTTCTTAGGTTGTACAACTAATTTTGGTAAGATTGGAATGTTTTCACTCACATTCTATCTAGTAAGGCTAGCACCCTAAGGTGTAAAGGTATCCTCACTTAGCTCTTCATAAGGAACAACTTGTTCAATCATCAAATTATGGTATAAGTATACAAAATGGTCAAAATTGAGGTTGATAATGGGTTTAGTTATCAATCTTATAGCTTCATGTGAGGGATACAATGCATGAGCTCATGTTATAGGTCTAAAGGTGATAGGTACATTTGGCATAACTCCAATGGTCAAATTATTTATGGACCCTGAGCATTCTTCACCTATCAACTATGGAGATTGTTATATAGATTTAAGGTTTCCATCATTTAGGCATTGCTATCATTCAAGATATCTTTCCCCATGCCCTTCTCACTCACTACAAGTCCTTTCATCACTCTAGGTTATAGGTCTTCCATCAGCCTACACGTCATCTTATTATAAGCATGTCTCCTGAGCTCTTAGGTGTTAAATTATTTATCCCCTTCCATTGCACTTTACCTACACATCCCCTTCTTCCCTATTGTACTACTCATACATGATAGGACTTTAGCCTTCCAATCTCATGATTTCAAATTTATAATCCACCATCATCTTCTTAATTTTGATTCCAAACTCTCACAAATGTGCCTCTAGGTTCATGTAAGAATTGATATTCTACTTATTTAGGGTAGGAGTATGTTGATACTATGAATTAAATCATGCACATATTTAGTGCCCCTTGCCACCATTTTTTACTATCTCTAGTCCAAGTTCCATCTAATTTCTCAATCCTTTCTAAGTGTTTGTTAATCCACTCAAGGTATTTTCCATAGTTTTGACTTATGTCTATCACATAAGCATCCAACCATCAGTACACCTACTTAGGTAGTTCACAAAATAAAACCTCATATAGAGCATCATATAGATGGTCCTAGACCCACTTCCTTGGGTTTTATGCTCTATATTTTGGGTGCCTCAGTGCAAATTTGTCCTCCACTTGTTCCAACCAATGCTCAATATTCTTAAGGGAGAATTAGAGTATCAATTCGGTGAACCATTATAGAAATAAAATTCAACACATATATTGATAATATAACCAAAATGTTTTATAAAAGTAGAGGCCTTGATTTATAATCATTATCAAGAAATTTTATGTCTAATCAAGTCAGATCTAGACTTGTTACAACCTGGAACAATCCTTGACTAATCCTATAGCACTCAAAATTTATCACTCGACTGTGATGACATCAATTCACATAAGGCATAATATTAATGATCTCACTCAAAGCACAATAAATAAATGACTAGGGCTCATGTTACAATATTTATGCCATGGTTTAACTCTATCTTATAAAGGCCTTGGTTATTATAATAGCAGTGGTAAGTTCATGGGCACAAGCCATTCTAGGGAGGATCTAAATATTTGTTATGTGCAAGCCTATATGATGTGGTTTTAGAGATTCATGGGCATAAACTTTTGTTTTATTTGTATTAGAATCATTTAGGCACTTGGAGGGTTCAATGGGGTAATTAGATAAAGGACTTAGACTTAGGCTCACACTTTATCACAAGTATCATCATGAGGTATGAGGTCTTACCTATACTTAGATAATTTTTTATATAGAGTGTTGATGTCATCATAAACTAAAAGAACACCATGAATGGGTTAGGCCAAAATCTCACTAGATCTCAATAATTATAATGTAAAGTTAAACATTTCAACTATTTCAAACATTGAATAAACCATTCTCATTCTAAGCCTATAACTATAACGATGTAGACCAGACTAACACTCATTAGATAAAATGTCATCCATCATTAAAGGAGTTTAAATATAAAGTATATATCAATATAAACTAATAAAATGATCATCTTAAATTTTCTATAGGCCTAAAGGCTCATAGTCAATGTTGGACACTACAATGAGGGGCCTAAGAGGCATCCATTTTAAAATGATAGCTAGATAGTGACTACAACATTCAAAAACAATCTTGTAGAGTGTCAGTAATATAAATAACCTCCTCACTAACTATATTAAGTTTGGATTTATAGGACTTAGGAGTATCTTAGTTCTATAGTGAAAGGATCACATCAGGGAATGAGTTGGTGTTAGGCATAAAAATTCTATCAGCTCTACTACCTTACTTCCATTATGTTGTGATTTTCCCATGTTCCCACTAACTGATGATGCTTGAGTAAGTAGGGATTTAATTTCTTCCCAATTGGAACCACAAGATGACAAAATATCAATCATATAAAGTGATTGCTTCATGCCCAAGTGTTTTCTAAGTTAGCATGGATCTTATACTTAGATGGATTTGGGGCCCAACACCTTATGTCATTATTTATAACTATGGATCTAGAGCTTATAAGTTAGCTACACCAAATAGATATGAGCTTGATGATCTGATGAACATAATACCTCTTAAGCATTATTTCACTTGAGAGACTCAAGGTATTGTCTATAAAGATCATTTACATAGTACTATGATATCACCTTCCTTGTACCATATTGAATACTATTCCTTCCATACCTTTTATAATTAGTTAAGGTTGTTTTACCCTCCCAACTCACCCTTTTTGACCTTGGTTATGATCTATTGGTTCTTTGGGTACCTTCAATGAGGGAATTCAAATGAAGTTTTAGTAGTTGATTTAGTATTTTAGATAAAGGAAGTATCTTACAAGAGTATGATAGTAGTTTGGAAATTGAATTTTTCATTATTGTTACATTCTATCTCATTCTTGGTGTTACTAATTATCACTACCTTTGGTCAAATTAGTATCATTGACCCATACTATTATTTCCTAATTATAACCACCTTTAGGAAAATTAGGAGTAACCCCATTTTTATTCACCTTGCCATTACTATTTATATTCCTTCGATATAAGGTAGAACTACAGTGACTTGAGGTCCTGTTCAGGACTATGTAGGTAGTGCTTGATTCACATTGAAGTCATCTCAATCACCCCCTTTCCCATATTCTCACCATTTTATGAGCATGTTTTATCCACACACTCATTTTTTTTCAAGTTGGACCATTTTATATCTCATAATTCTTGTTTAAGTTGAGATGCCTAGAAAATTCCAAAAAAAATTGAATATCTAGAAAATCCTAGAAATCACAAAATCATGAAAATTGGCTTAGGATTTCGATAAGAGATATAAATTTGGCAATTGTTTTTGAGATGGGCTATATTATTTGTTTAGTTCATTTCTGAACCATCTTAGTAGTTTTCCTCCTATTTATGGGATAACTACATCAGATTGAGTTATGCATGGACTATATAGATAGAACTTGGATACATGGGGTATCCTGAGTTAACTTGGTTACACATTCCTTTATTTTTTTTACCACTCTTTTCCTTAAGGATCTTGGGATTCCTTTTTATTTCATAAGTAACCACTTATTTTATAGTTTCCCCATCCTTAATGTCCTTATCCATATACTATCACCACTTTGAAAGTTTATATTATGAGCATTGTGTATTTAAATTTGATACACTAATGACTATTTAGCTTCCTTTTATGCTCTCACCATTTTGCGAGTAAACATTTCCAATGCTCTCACTATTTTTCAAGTTATTTATACTCTCACCATTTTTTGAGCTCATTCTCCTTCTCAACCTTAGATGTAGTAATCATTATGAACCTAGTTCATATGTGAGTGCTTGACTATTTCTTTTTAGTGTGGTTTTAGCCTAAACCATAATCTTGCACTTACGTGCTTTGTTTGTATTGATGATTTCACTTTCATAATTTTGAATGTCATCCCTCTATTTTTATATGCACTCACCATTTTATGAGACCAATCCCACATTCCTCTACACATCAATCATGTTTTTTTATCATCCATTTTATCTTATCCCATATCCTAGGAGAACTACATTTGGCTTGAAGTTCACTTTGGATCTTGTGTCTATGGAACTATGCAGGTAGTGTCCACTTGCCTAATGCATCTAGAGTCATCTCGGCTAACCCTTATTTTTATTCTAATCCCCCACAATTTATTTATTTTACATGCCAATGTCTCCTATAGCTTAAGGTAAATATTGTTTTCTATTTATTTTGTTCTTTTATTACCTAAGGGCAATGTTTCTCATCTTGTTTATGTCATTGTTTTTCTATAGCCTAGGGAAACTTTATACCAATTATTATGGTGTTGTCATCTTGTTTGTGTCATTATTTACCTATAACCTAGGGGAGACCTTGTGCTAATCATTCTAGTGTTGTACCTTGTGTCACTATTGTATAGCTTAGGGGTGACCCTAATGCCAAGGGTAAAACCTCTATTACACATGCACAAACAATTTGTTTTCTATATGTACTCACATTGTAATTAACCATTGTTTATTTTTTCTATTTATCTATTTAAAATAATATGTTTATTGAATTTTTATTTAATTTGTATTATTTATTTCTTTTGTTTGTTTTGTTTTTCGTCATTTTTGTTTATTGGTGTTTTTTTGTGTGTTTGTTTATTTTTATTGGTGTTTTGTTTTGTTTTCTTATTTATTATTTTTCTTTTTCTTTCCCTTTTGGCCATTTTATTTCTCAATTTCTATAAGATTATTACACTTTATTTACACTTGAGTTTAGATTATCCATATCTTGTACTTAAGTTATGAATTAGGGTATGTTCCTCCACTTAGTTTATTATAGTATATTTACTTGGAGTTTAATTTTTCATATCTTATGCCTTAGTGATTTGTACATTAATTTAGGCTAAGTTTTCCAATCTTTGGATACACATTATTATTATAATTTTATATAACTATAATATATAATATCCCAAGATACAATAAAAATTAGTCTAGTCGATCTTACATGAAATAGTGCTATAATACTTCTCCTTGTTCGTTATTAACAAATTCCTAACCTATCCAAATATTACCCAGATATAGAGTAATTAATTCATAAATAAATTTTAAATCCCTGCTAGTTAGGACATGCATCTCCATACTAGTAGGGAGCCCAAATTCATGCATATCTTCTATACCAACTTACTCTTGCTCTATGACTATGGATTCAATACGTAAGCCCCCTTATCCCAATTTTACCTACTAGACAAATATGAAATTTATAATACTTATATCAACCCTACTAGGGAATTTTCATTATGCCAATGATTAAAACCACATTTGGGAAAATCATTGTGTTCTGATCTATCTAGATTTTAATGATTATAACCACCTTTGGGCAGATAATTATCATTTTCATACCCTAATAGGGTGTTTTTTCATTATGCTAATTATTATAAATAAATTTTGGAAAATCATTATCTCTATTCACCCTATTAGGTCATTTTTTATTATGTTATTGATTATAACCACCTTTGGGAAAATCATTATTTTCACCTCACTATGTCGATGATTATAACCACCTTTAGACAAATAATCATTTTTATCTTCCCTATTGGGGAATTTAATTAGGCCACTAATTATAAATTACTTTGGGAAAATCACTTTTTACCCCCTTTTACCTCTTAATCATACCATTTCTTTCTTTTTGAGGGAACATTCACCGACCTTCTTTATCTCGCATTCCCTCAAGGGGGTATTCAGGGCTTACCCATCACCTTCTAGGGCATTAGGCATTAACAAACTTTTTATTCCTTGAGAATATTTTATTATTATTGTATCTTTCAATGCCTTCTCAAATAGGGGAAAAATCTAGACACCCTATTTTGGCCACAACTATGTCTCAATCAGACTTTAGATTGATTTCTACCAAGTAATGCAAATTAGGCCTAGGAATCACTGAATGTTCCAATTTCATCCACACATCATACATTAGTCCTTAGAATATTTTTGAGTCATTTTTATTTGGTGTATTATCTTGTATGCAAAATTATCCTCTCAAAGATTCATCTAGTCAACTTGCAACCTAGTAAATTGATAGTTTTTCCTTTGGACCCATTAAGTGGGGCACTTAAACAATTCTTAAAGTGCAAAAATATAAATCATAATGAATTAAATAAGAAAATAAATTTAAATTCCTAAGTTAAATTTCCATGTTACTTAGTGAGAATGAATTTTAAAAAAATGAAATTCTAATAAAAATGAGGTCATGATGATGTCATCATCCTTAAAGTTAAGGAATTGAAAATATCTTCCACAAGGACTTAAAATCATAAATGGATAGACATGATTAATAAATGGGATATCTATCCCAAATATTATTTTTTTTCCCTCCTTAACTCAACTATGGTAGTCTAAACTCAACCACATTTAACTCTAACCTAACTACACTTGGGTTAGAGTTAGTTTAGAAGGATATAAATATAAGGCTTCATCCATTATTCAAAAAGCTTCTTTTATGTAATGTTATAATGCAAAAATACTTTTAATAAGATTCTTTGGTAAAGTGTTATCATGCCCATTTGTTAATCCAAAGTCAAATCCAATCCCAACATTACCAAGGTGACAAGGAGAGGTGCTGCAAGAAGCTCCATTGCCAAAGATTCTTTGATCACATAACTAAGCACATCAATTCATGTCCAACATAAAAATATTTCTCTCAAGGAAGGTAAGTATTATTTTATTTGTCTTTGTTTGATACTTATATTATTCACTTAATCTTTTAGTGTCTAAACTAGAGGTGTAAGTTTTATTAGTGTGTTTTTTCTTGATTTTGATCATACTAACATGATACTAATCTCTCCTCTTAAATTCCTATTGATCACAACATATTTTAAACAAAGTGAAATAGGGATGCTAAACCAAAATATAGAAATATGAAAAGCTTAACACAGTCAATGAAAATAGGAAAAATAAGTACATAAACCCTAATAACATCAAGGGTTAGTGTTTGAATAGTATTCAAAGTAATTCAGGTTCACTAAATATTTTAACCTTTTATGACTTAGTGTATGTAAATCCTATGTTTTAAGAGAACTGAATATATTAAATTAGGGGTGTTTGATTCATGTTAGGTTTCACCAAAAAATTTAACCTTTTAGGACTTAGTGTATATAAATCCTATGTTGTTGAAGAACTGAGTATTAATCAGGGTAAAAATATGTAATAAATACAACCACTAATTTTTTACATAATTGACTAAGTTTGACCTTTCTAAAAATAGTAATAAATAATGTCAATAGGAACTTAGCTAAAAAATGAGTGAGATGGATAATCTAGAGGATGAAAATTGAGGTAGAGGGTCATTTGAGTATCTCAAATAGGATCATGATGTCAAAACCCCTTCTAGATAGTAGAACCATAATTAGATAGCAACACCATGTGGAACTAGTGTCCCTATTTTGATATTAGTGTCCTCTATTTAGGATTATCCCAAGCTTCTTAGTGCACTTGTGTCTAGATCTATAATGCCTATTCTTGTCTGCATGAGTTTTATAACCCTATATATGGCCTATTATGATTAAATTTATAATAAAACCCTAATCTTCCATATTTTTAGGGCACCTGGTTGATATAATCTAAAAAGTGTGTTTGTAAATGGGGTAGGTTAGACATCCTCAACACCCTATTTTAAAGAGATTTGCCTACATATCAATACTTTAAAGAGGGATCAAGCTTGATGTAGTTCTGCCCACCTACGTGTTGGATGCAAGTGAAAGTGAGGCTAGTATGATAGTTGACTTGAGTTCTATAAAAAAATTTGAGACTTTAAATTAGAGTAATTTAAGGTCATAAATGTTGTATATGGTAGTAAATAGAAGCAGGGAATAATAAGTATTGATAACCTTAATTGTTCACATATCATTCTAAGTTTACATATGTAATTTTCATTTGATTTGCTTCTAGCGGTTAGAGGGATAAAATTCAAGTATATATATTGTTATGGTGCTTTTATGAGTATTAAAAGTGGTCTAGGCCAACCTTAGGAGGTCTAAGATTTGAAAAGATGTTTGTTTGTGAAAATAATAGGGAAAGGATGATAGTGTCATTATTGGGACACTAGCACCATATGGTGTTACTATCCCTATTATGGTGCTAGTGTGCAAGTGGAAAAAAATGAGGAACTAAGGGCTAGGATGTAATAATGAGGGTTTAGGACTGCTCTAAGAATTATTAGGGATGCTTGCATCACACACAAAGGTTGGATACATGTTAAAATAGTCTATATGATAGGTCTAGGGATAAGTTAGGTATATGTGGTTTCAAGTAGTAATTTTAGTACTCGTGTCACTTTTAGGTGATTACAATATCCCTCTTCCTATTGCCTAGGAAAGTCATTTATTTTACAATTAGGATTTACTAACATATTTATTTCCATATAAATGTCAAATCCATTGCCAAAACTGGTCTATAAATGTAATGTCATTCTAAATTTATCTAGTTTTGACATGCTCTCTAGTAGATTTGACTAAAATATTCAAATTTTAATTTTGAAATTGGGTTAGGTTATGTTAAAACCCAAGTTAAATTCCTAATTAACCAGATTTATTTGATATTGATAATTATTATTTACTTCTAATATTATTTTTAATGGTTTAATAATGTCAACTTGAATAATAATAATAATAATAATAATAACAACAACAACAACAACAACAATAAGGTACTGAATAGTGTATTTTATTATTTCAAATTAAATTAGATGATTTGTTAGTTGATTTGAAAATTATATAATATATAGAGCATAGTACAATGAACTGAATGTTCTCAAATTTGGTTTCAATACACATAAAAAATTAATTAATTTTTATTTATCAATTTGTGGATGGTATGGCGAGTACCATAGGATGCCATGTCTGGTAGAGTGGACCCTAAATTTTACATTGGGATCCTAATCTAGGATGCACCTTAAATTTCCATAGAAATTTTTGATCTAAATAACCTCATTTGGATGTGGGTTCAATGAATATATATGTGGCATCACAACTTATTGTGGGGTGCGATAATTTTCCATTGGGATTTTACAACTGATCATGACATTGTCTTGATTGATCATGGGGAATGTTAGCCTATCCTTAAGGGTGTGTATGGGGTATTTATATAGAACATATCAAACACATACCTACAAAAAAATACTAAGATAAACTTTTAAGTAATCTTATCTACCTACCACTACATAGAGATACATGCATTTACCATATTTATATTTTGCAGATATCGATAAATATGTGTACATGGGGATACTTGGAGCAACCTCAACATATTAACATGTAAATCAAATAATGTTAAATTCCTACATTATTGTGTCCATTTATTTAATAAAATAATATTATTTGGCTATTCTTCCATCATTTTTGGGGCCCCATTATTGAACTTACAAAGAGAAAATAAGCATTCATTACTTGACAAACTTGATCAAGGGCTATTGGTTATTTATAAAAGATATTTACAATGTTATACTTTTTCATCATTTTGAGACTTTATAATTTAATTATTGGTTATAAATAAACTCATATGGAAGTGTTTTTTCATGATTATTTATGTGGTTATATTAATTATCATGGTCTTCCACTTATGGGCATGTCCATGTTTTCTTTATAGAATAGACTATACATATAATACCAAAAGATACTTGGAGACACCTAGAAGTGTGCATATATAGCTAAAACTACATAGAGATACTTGAATTTACCCTTTTTTTAATTCTATAGATACTTGGAAATACATGTGTGTTCATGGAGCTACGTGGAGTAGCTTAGATATACTTGCATCTACATGGAACAAGCTAAATTACTACATTGTTATATCCCTTTATTAAAAAATGCTCTTATTTGGATACATATGGATCAATTTTTGGGCCCCTTTAGTGAACCTATAAAAAGGATAAAATAGTCGATGTTGGGGCTTTCATCAGACTATAGTGTACACAAGTTACAAACTTGTGATATAATGTAGATAATTTATTTGAAAGGAGTGCATGATAACTATTGGTTTAGTTTAAAATCATTAAAATTAGTATCATCCTTTTTTGGCTTCATGGGTCTAATGAGTGATTAGATTTAAAATCCACACTTTAATAAATAAATAACTATATTATGGGCTCATGAATGACAACTATCCCTTAAACTCAAAAATTAATCAACACTAACTACTAATATATCTAACAGGTTAATAAAAATGTCTTTCTTTAGTCCTTTTCCATATTAATGGTTTTAGAAATTAAAAAAATATTACATAACATTGGTTGTTGATTTTAAAGAACATGAAATATTGACCATTGATTTTATGTGAAAAAAAATAATTGAGAAACACCCTTCATGGCTTCATGAGTTTAGAAATTAAGCATATTTTGGAGCTTCAATGTAATAAAAAATGAATATATTTTGGATTCAAGAATTACTATTGGCCCTTGATCTTAAAAATTAATTAATAATAGTTGTCTATGTTTCCATAAGGTTAATGAAAATGTGTCTTTCAAGCCTTCTACATATAAAAGGGTGTAGAAGTTATGAACCCACAATATAATAGGGTTGTTGATCTGAAAGGGGAGTGAATTTTGACCATTGAAATAGTGCAAAATAGTTAATTGAGAATCATCATTTATGGATTTTTAGGCTTAATGAGTAAGGATATTTATATGCCATTATATAATAAAATTTGTTGATATTTGTGAAAGAATTTTTTAACCATTTGATCATGTTTGCTACATATGCCTACCAAATTCCTTTGTATAGAGAACATCATAAAATATTGTGATGCAACAATCTCCATTTATTTTAAAGTGGATTTATCTCAACCATCAGATTATCCCAACTTTAATCATTTGAAATTAAAAAAAAAATAGGTATTTGTCATCCTAAGTGGTGTGTAGTTTCATAACACATGAAGGCATGAGGACTGTTGATTTCAAAGATATGTGGGTAGGATAAATAATCAAATTTATGCATAATAATTATTTAATAAATTATTTTTTCTATGCTTTAAAGGCTTTCAAAAGAGAATCAACAAAGAAATGACAATACTACACATTTAAAATGGTAATGTCTAAGATTTAAATTTTAGGGTGAGAACATGATAAAGCATGAGAATCCATTCTTAGTACAAAAAATTGGCATAATAAAGTTTAAATTATTCCTAAATATTATGAGTAAATGTTCGAACATTTTATGTCTAAGTGGGCTAGTTTATACCCTTAGCATAATTTGGTGTATAATTAAATCATAATGGTTTATTATTTATTAACATCAGGTGAAAACCTCATGAAAATAAATAATAAAACATTGTGGTTTATTATTTACCAATTAAATTAAATGATTCTCTAGATGGTCAGACCCATTGGTTATAATGGTCACCTCCCTTCATCCACATTATAAATAGGGTTTTATCCCTATTGTAAAATACACTTTGTAATTCAAAAAATTTGATTTTAACTCAATGAATTTGATATTTATGTGTGGAAAATATTTTACAAAGGTTATGTGAAGGCTTATGTGAAGAAGTGACAAGTAAGAAGGCTTTGTATTGGGGTGCAAAGTTTCTTGATTATATGAATATCATCTTTATGAGTTGTTTACCTTTCAAGGCTTTCTCATGTTAAATCACTATTTCACTATGTTCATTGATATGTATGCCTTTCCATCATTTACATTCTAGATCATTTTATGTATTGCATTTATAACATATCATATTCAAATTTTATCATGGTACCAAAGCCATCTGATGTGTGATTGATTGAAAATATACCCTTTGAATATCAAAACCATTGTGAAAAGATTAATTTCAATCAAATTTAAGTTTTTATTAGACCTGGGGATGAGTCGTATGGCCTTAGAATAAAATTATATGCTTTGAGTCTCATTTAGCATTAATTATATGGCTCAAAGAGGCTTGGATATCAATAGTTAGACAATATAACCTGCACTCAATAATTACATGACTCTATTCTATTGACCAATATTAATTTTTTTAAACACAAGCAACCAGGATGCCATTGTATGGCATATTATGGCTAATGAAGGAAAAAATTCTAAATATATTTTTGTTCTACCATTATATTTGGTCTTTCTCTAGTCTGATGGGTTAGATCAAGATATTGAAGCATCTAAAAATTGTTTCATAACATAATAATCTTGATAATGCTATTTTTAAATTTGTCTCTCTCCTAGATGGTGCATTTGTATGCCCTAGTGTATTGAAAAAGAAAACTCTGAGTCAAAAATTAAGATTTGAAGTTGTAATTAGTTTTAAAAAGTAGATTTAGGAAGGTTTAAAAATTTTCAGTGTCTCAGGTGGCTTATATATATTTTTTATGCATACTCAAAGTTCCTTCCCTATGCCATGATTAGTTATAAGCAGACATATAATTAAGTAATATTTTTTGGAAATATTTAAAATATATTTGATTTTATTAAACCATCAATTTTCTATGTAGGTCACCTAAATCCAACGTTGGGAAATATTTTTTTAATCCAAAATTTAAAAATAGTAATTTTGATTTAATTTCTAGATCACATGCACATATTTAATTATTATTCATATTTTTTAATTAAAAATTATATTAAAATATATATATGTCTTATTTTATGCATGTAAATTCGTAAATAGCCTCATAGAAGGGTTGGTGGTCATTATTTTTCTAAAACCTTGTAAGGAGTCTAGTGTTCAAACCCAAACTATCTCTTTATTTTTTGGTCAAGTAAAATTTAATTTTCAAATTTAATTAATTTTTAATTTTGTTTTCTGGTTTGCATATAAACATCTCATATGTAAACCCTTCTCTAGTGCTATTTTATTTTGTGACATTGGACCTAGTGAATATTTTGTCAACAATAGTCATGTAACTTACCATTTTATAGGTTTTGTAACCTCTCAATCACATTTACATGAACCATTATTTTGTTTTTAATCTTCTTATTATAATTTTTACAACTTTTTAAATAAGTTTGTTTAGATAGTTATTCTATGTACGCGACTTATGATATATAGATTAGTGTATCATGTGTCAATGTTTTTTCATTGATTAGAATATATTTAACTAACTATTACTCTTGTGTATTTTATTGAGGATGAATCATGGAGAGTGATTTGAAACATGTCATCAAAAACTATGCACATAGATATACCCAAAAATCATCTTGCTCGACTATTACTCTTTTACACTTGTAATTGTATTTACTATCAAATAAAAGTTAAAATTCACATTAAAAAAGGTTCAATTTTAAGTATTATCTAGTGTGATACTATCATTATTAAAGGTAATAAATGGATTCATCTAAATTTGTATTAGATAAATATCAAATTTTTAATGGATCAAACTATAACATATGTAAAATTTGTATTAAATCATAGTTTATGGATTGAAATCTATGGAACATTATTGTCAAGACTGAAAAATACCTATCAAGATGACATGTTACACCTAATATTTTAAATACATTTCAACATAAATTATAATAATCCATGTCAATTATATTTCAAAATGTTAAGTATGAATTCATACTCCATATCAGTAATCAAGAGTCTCCTTGCAATGCTTAGAAACTCCTTGAGTCTATTCATGAGGTCATTTTTCTCTATAAAATTATTAAGATGATCCTTGAATTAATTATGACACCTATGAGAGGCAATGAAGAAGTTTGTAAAGTTCTTACTAAAATTAAGAATATTAAATCTCAATTAGATGGTTTTAATTTCAATTTAACTCAATATCAATTATTGTATTTCATTTTTTATCTTAATATTCAATAATTTTTAGGTAATTTTATCTCAATTTTGAATTCAAAGTACCAAATAGATAAAGATGTCCCTGACCTAAATACCTTGTCCAATCTTATCATTCAAGAAGAGTAAGTGATGTTTATTTTTTATTATAAAGAGAATACCACTCAGACACTTCTCTCTCTCTCAACCATGTATTTAAGAACAATAGAAACCAAAAACTTAACCTTAATTTTTCTAATGGCAAAATGAGAATAAGAAATCTGGTAATAAGAATCATAAACCTAACTTTAATGGGAATTGTAATTTATGTGGAAAATATAAGGAATTTTTTTTACAAAAATAAAAATATAACTAACAATAAAACCCCTAAAAATAACATAGGGAATAAATATAATCAAAACCGTCAAAAGAACCTAATTCAGAACAACAATCAAGAACAAAATTGTAATGTTATTACTTTATATGCTACCTTGTTTACTTCTAATAATAATTAATGGATTTTATATCATGGTGCATCACATCATATAATTTTTTTATCTAAAATTTTATCTGACACTAGAGAAATTTTTCAAAATATATATTTAGGATATAATTCATTTTTAGAAGAAATTGAGCAAGAAAAGGCTAAATTTCTAAATGTTTTTATTAAATATGTTTTCTATGTAGCTAAATCAATATATTTCTCTAATTTCTGGGGGTGTTTAAAATAATGGTTAATATATTTTATCTGCTTCTTCTACGCGTTGTCTTTCATTGCATAGTAAGAATGAATCTCAATTATGGCATGAAATATTAAGACATAATAATTTTAGAATTATACATAATATATCTTCTCATAATATTATTTTTGGTCTTCTTATATATCTTATCATAATTAAACTTGTGAAGGTCACTTATGTGGTAATCAACATACTAATCCTTCTCACAAGAATCATGATGTGAATTCTTCGCATCATTTAGAATTGATTCATAGTTATTGTAGGACATATTAAAGTTGTATTTATTAAAGTTTATTGGTATGTTTTTAATTTTATATATGAATTATTTGGTAGCCCTATTTCCATCTTTATTACTAAAGTTAAAAGAAAGAAGCTTGATCCTACTTATTATTTTATTTTTATAGATTATGGAGGTAATAATAAAGTATTAAATTTTATGATCCATCTAAATGATAGATCATTGAGAGTAGGAATGTTATTATTTTTTTAAAAAAAATCATGAGCCCTTTGTGGAACCTCCTCAATGTTATTATTTTGATGAACCTATCTCTCATATTTCTCCTTATGAATAAATAGATGCCCTAGATTAAGTTAATTCATATTTGGATAACTTAGAGTCTAATTAACCCCCTAAATTTCATGTTTAATCTAAAATACCTAAATGGGAAGAATTTATAATGTAGTCTTCTAGTCTTAATAATCTTATTTAAATAAGTAGAAGATAACATGCTTATCATGATTTAATGACTATATATAAATGTGAACTCTGATATTTTAAGGAATCCATTCAAGATGATAGATTTAAAATTTCTATGCAAGGTAAATGTAATGCCTTAATTATAAATCAAACTTGGAATCTTGTCCTACCTCTACCTAAAAGGAATATTATTGGTTCTAGGTAGATTTATAAAACCAAATATAATTTAATTGGTAAAATTGACAAATTTGAATAAATATTAGTTGCTCATATATTTACTCAAAAACCCAAGATTGACTATGTTGAAACTTTTGCTCTTATAGTAAAAATAAGTACTGTTAGATTAATCATTAATCTTGAAACTCAAAATGGTTATATTATACACCATATGGATGTTAAAAATGCATTCCTGAATGGTAGTTTAGAAGAGGAAATATATATGACTCAACCTAAAGGTTTAATTGTCCCTAACAAATAACATTATGTATTTAAGTTAAATAAATCACTATATGGTATAAAACAAGATCCTCAATCTTGCTATTCTCAAATTACTTGTTTTTTTAAAGAAATAGTTTTCTCTAACTATTATTATGATAATGATCTATTTATTAAAATTTAAAATGGTCATTTAATCTTAATTATATTATATGTTGATGATATTTTCATTACTAGCAATCTGATTAGTTTAATTTATAAATACAAGGATAAATTAAGTTAAATGTTTGAAATGACTGATTTAGGCATTCTTCATCACTTTTTAGGAATGGTTATATTTCAAGACAAAAATTTAATTATTGTATCATAATCTCAACATGCACATAATATTATTGTTAAGTTTTATATGGTTGATTATAAGTTTACATCTAATCCTATTGAAGTTGGTGTTAAACTTAATCTAAAACCTACATGTGAAAAATCGAACCCTACTTTGTATAGATTATTTGTAGTTTGATTTATCTAACCATTATTAGGCTAGGTATTTCATATTTTATTGGTTTCGCTTATATATTTATGTAGGATCCATATTTAAATCATTCAAAATTAACAAATAGAATACTTAGGTATATCAAAGTAAATACAAATTTTGGTTTATTTTATTTTTCCATTGATAATGCTAATTTATATGGTTATTGTGATACTAACCATGTTGATGATACCATATATTACAAATCTACTTATAGATATGTGTTTAAGTTTGGTATAGGTGCTATCACTTGGAGAAGAAGAAAGCAACCTACTATCTCTTCTACATAAGTAGAGTACAAAATTTCTATGAAAGTTTCTAAAGAAGTCATGTAGATGTGAAGGTTATTAGGAGAACTTCATTTTGATATTTCTCATAGCACCACCCTTAATTATGCTAAAAAATTTTGTATAGATCTTGAAAAAAAATCCAATTCAACACCAATGAACGAAAATATTGAATTTCATGTGTATTTTATCCAAGAAAAAGTCCTCAATGATGATATTGATCTACAATTATGTCCTATGAATAAATAAATTGTAGAAAGTCCTCAATAATGATATTGATATTTAGTTATGTCCTACATGTGTTTTATTAGTTTTGTGTAATATTGGGCCTCTAGGAGTTAATATTGAGTTTTAGTGTGCATGATAATGTCACTTCCTAACAAACATGTGTTCCTTCTTCTATATACTTCTCATTGTAAAGCATTGTAAAATTTGTATGAAAATTTTGTGATCTAAATAAACTTCATGTAGAAATTTTAATTTTGTACTAAAAAACTTAAAATCATATTATAATGGAATTCTTTATTTTATAAAATTCTCCAATAATACTTATATGATTACTCATGAGACACTGTGAAACATAGTCTCATGATCATATTATCCTAGACTTATAGTAGTTTATGGATTATAATTCCTTTTATTTCAAAAGGTGATGTTTGACATGATCATGTTTTTTAAATACTTCAATTGTGTACATAATATAATCCTTGTATTAATGTCATTATGATATCTCTCTCCACATAGCATTAAAGGGGAGTGTTAAAACATTTAATGTCTGTGTGGGCTAGTTTATACCCTTAGCATAATTTGGTATAAAATTAAATAATAATGATTTATTATTTATTAAAACGAGGTGAAAACCTTATGTAAATAAATAATAAAATATTTTGGTTTATTATTTACCTATTTAATTAAATGATTCTCAGGATGGTTGGACCTATTGGTTATAGTAGTCACCTCCCTTCATTAACATTATAAATAAGGTTTTAGCCCTATTGTAAAATACACTTTGTAATTTAGGAAACTTAATGTGAACTTGATGAATTTGATATTTACATGAGACATATATTTTACAAAGGTTAAGTGAAGTATTATGTGAAGAAGTGAGAAATAAGAAGGCTTTTTATTACGGTGCATTGTTTATTGATTATATGAATATCATCTTTGTGGGTTTTTTACTTCTTGATGTTTTCCCACATTAACTCACCATGTCATTGTGTTTACTGATATGTATGTTTTATCATCATTTACATTCTAGATCCTATTATGTATTACATTTATTTTATATCATATTCAAATCTTATCAGTAAATTCATAAATAAGCTACATGAAGAGGTGATATAGATACTACAACCTTCACTAACTTAAAGCCTAAAGGGGACTTACAAAGCTTGGAGTATCCATTACAACATTCTCAATAAATTAGAGACTTAACATTATCATGGGTAAGAAACTTATTTACCTCACATTAAATGTTTATTTTAAATAATGAAACTCCAAGATAAAGAAAATTCTATAGGTGATTTAAAAAAATAATGGTAATAGTTTGAATCATTATTGTTCATGTACAATGGGCATCATAGGAAAGCACATAAAGAAATAAACCCTTTGTATTTCTTTAAAGATAAGTTGAGAGACATAGTTTTGGTACAATGATTATTATTATAAATTTTTAGTGTTATTTTATGTGTCTGTATCATCAATTCAAATTAGGGTCTTATTACACTTTTCCATATTTTTTCATCATCTTTTATTTTTCAATGAGATCACATAACCTTATATTTATTCCATTTCTATTTTTATTTTTTTCATTTTCTATTTCTTTTCTTGTTATCTTCTACCCTTTCTTTTGGTGGGTCATAATTGATAACCTACTGATTTTGTCTTGTGTTGAATCAGTGGCCCACTAATTATGTCCCTTTTATTTTTTGTCCTCCTTCCCTCCATTTTATTTTGATGTTTTGGATCAATGTATGCTAATTATTTATATTCTATTTGGTTGTATTGTGATCCAAAAGTTTCCTAATTAAAAATTGAAACATATATATATATATATATATATATATATATATATATATACAAAGCCTCTTAGAGGCATTTTTAAAAAGTCATCGAGAGGAATTTTCAAGCATTCAAGTGAATTCAAGTATATGCACATATCAAATTTTTATATATCTACTATTAATTATTTTTAAAAATATTTAGAAACATTTTTTGCCAACATAAAAATAGGTTAAGGTTCATATAGATACACTTAACTTAGGAAGAGGAGGAAACTCCCTTGCTCATAACTCCACTCACATGCACAAGAAAACTACATTGACTCTGATTCTAAGTATCCTGAATATATAGCTACAACTCCCTGATTAGGTTTCTTGAGTCAATGAAACTTACACTTGTTTAGTTTAATATTTCATCCATTTGGGGTGAATTTGGTCAAATATAAATAAGAATAAAAATATTAAAATTTCATCATCAATTCAATGAAGTGAACATGCAACCCTATTAATTATCTTCTAGTGAATCTAACTATTAAATTTCAAAGTTTGAAATAATTAGGTTACATATTTGATCAAAGGTTATAGATTTGAAACATGCACAGGGGTGCATTCAGCTTGCCAATTATGCATAGTATAAATTTGATGTTGCATTGGTCCTCTGATTTTAAATATTGGGAGTTAAATTCATAGGTGATTAGGCCAATCACTTCCATAAATTTATTCTAGTCTCATAAGTTTAAAAAAACAACCACATGTGTCAGATTCCATATTTCTTTGTCATTTTAATTTCTTTGACATGTTTTAGTCATTTACTTGGTCTACTTGTTTCTACATTTAGCCATAAGGTAGATTTGATTAATTTTTTGGTATGTATTACCTTAGATCTAGTTTATTCTCTAATTTTAATTTATTATGTGTATTTAAGTTTTCATTTTTTAAAATTTAGTTAACTATTTTTGGTGAACCCAACCATTATTTAAATTCTTAAACCTTCTATATTTTCCCAATATGGTTTGAGTTATAATTTTACATTTTTTAGATCTAACTTTTAGATATGTACCTTATTTTTCTAATCTAATTATATCTAACCATATATTAATTTTTTCATTAACATTTCCTTTATACTTAGGTTTACATGTGATTTTTAGATTTACGTGAACCTAATCCTTGCTATTATTAAATCTATAGTTTCATGTTGTCCATCCCCTTGTGGTTTTTTGTCTTATTTATTTCAATTCTTATTTTTAGTATTTTCTTAGTTATTTCAAGTATTTTCTTGTTTCATAGTTTGTGCTCTTTCTTATCTTACTTCATGACTTAGGATCATAACATGGATTCATATGATTCAAATGAAAAAATATATGAATAATTTAAATATTTATATTATATATGATGATAGGATTAATAAGTATATGTTATCTTAATTTATATAAAATTATATAAAAGATCTGTATTCTCTTCCTAAAATCATGTAAAATATTAAATTAAATAGCTATGATTAATTTTCCTTCTCATATGAATAGTTACACACATGCAAATATTAATGTTTTTTCACTTTATATCTCCTCTAATTTACCCATGATTGGAATGAGTAATTGATTGGATCTTTTGAATGGATATCTTAAGTTTTATATTATACATACCTATTAGATAATGACCATGATGCATTCTATATGATAATTATAAACATAAATGCATGATTTATTCATTTATTTATAATCTTATGATGCTAGGTTTACTTTAAATGATATACCTTCAAGTCTATTCCTATAAATATATTTGACATGTCTCTCCCATGTGGCTTGTTTACACTAACAATATAATTATTTAATGGCCACATATATCCTTATATCACCTTCAGCACTTGATTTACTTCATCAAAAACTATTAAAATTGTGGTTTAATATTACTTAAGTTGTTTTCTATAAGCTTGACTAGTAATTTCATGGGATGGTTTCATGATTTACCTAATGGGTCTTTGTGTTCCTTTCAATTTATGCAAGAAGATTTCTTAAATCAGTTTATCAATAACAATAGACCTTATGCTACCTTTGAGAGTATCACATACCTTCAAGAACAACCTAATGAATATATTAATGACTACATTAATATATTTCTATGTCACATGTATTCCTTAGTCTAAAAATAGTTGGATCTCAAAAATAAATATATCTTTACCAATAGCCTTTTACCACCTGTAAAAGACAAAATAGAAAATATTCTCAATCATTCAATAATATTTTTTTCATGGATATCACACTTTTTGAGGGTAAATCAACCCAAAATAAGGTTTATAATATTATTCATGACACCTCTAGATATTTCATAACACAAATACATTTACAAATTTTGCTAAAAATAGAAAAACACCTCCCATGAGTCTTATGCCTTCCTAAAGTGGATCAAGAAAATTTCCAATATTATTTGAAGACCAAGATAATGTATTGAATATATTAATTAACATGAACCTGATTTTTTTACCATCCATTTTATAACCTAATCTATAACTTGTTCCAAAAAATTACAATGACAATGATATTTGTAGATATAGAGGACATACAATGAAAAAAAAGTATTTCTTTAGGAAATAAAATCTAAGATCTTGTTAATTGTTGTCTAATTAAACTTGACGCATATATTCAAAATCCATCAATTGACAACTCAATCAGAAACACAAAATATACCATTCTCAATGAAGAAACATATCTCTTAAGTAAATATCACTTACGTAAGATAATGAAAATTTTGTTGCAAATTATTATCTAGAGATATCCTTTGCAAACAACACATTTTATCATTTGTGTTTTTATATAAGGAAAAAAATGACATGGTTTTATGATAGATATCATATATAAATTTAATGTGTGTATTATTTATTTACTCTATACACTTAGATATGAAATTTCAAATGTAACATAATTATCACCTTCTTCAAAAATAATGAGAACTATTAGTTTTCATACATTTGTGGGTCTTCGACACACGATTTTCCTATATGTTATGTTATCCTTGTTTAATTATAGTTTTTTATTGTTAACTCCATGGTTATAAATAATAAATGTAGTAGTGCATATTACTAATACACACATATCTTTATATTTATGAAATGAAAAAATCATTATTCAACAAGATATCATGAGTGATGAAGAAGTTCCCAAACTTCTTATTAATGATTCAAAAACATATCAACACAATATTAAACATAAATAATTATATTATTTTGATTATAATAGTGATTATTTGATGGTTTAATATTCAAAAGAGTTAAAAACTAGGTCATCACTTCTTATTTATGACAATACTTTGGGGATGGCCTACATTATTGGTTAGTGTCACATCATCCTTATCATGAACCTAAACATATACATATTATGATACTTATACATAACACATTCTATGTCACACTTAATTTTGCTTATTACATCTAATTTTCTACTTCTTAGAGTTAAAAATCATTGATTTTAGTTTATCCCACTAAGATTCTTTGAGTTAAAAGTTCTATAGTTACACCACATTGACCTATAGTGCCTAATCATCCATGTATTGAGAGAGATTTAAAACCTATTTAAATGGTTATTATTAAAGAGCTTATACTATATTTAGTTTCACTAATACATATCCAAACTACTACTTATGATTTTTAAGCAAATCTAGTGGCCCCTCAAGCCCAATATCCACATATTTCCCTTTGGGATGATGGTTCAAGTTACTATTATATTAACAATGTTTTTATCAATACTTCTACTAATGCATGTAACTCCCCTAGTTTAGACCATTATATTAAATATGAGATTATTATATACATATGTTTTTTCATCTTTAGATTTTACTGAGTATATTTCTTTCAAGACTCATTGACACATCAATATCCTTGAGTACACATCATTAGGAGTGTATTATGGAATGGTGGGGTTGTCTTATTATAATTTGTGAGAGATGTTTGAATACTATCTAGTCATACCTAAAACACTATAATCCCAACCTCCATTATGGAATTTTTCATTTTTTATTCTTAGTCTACTTAGTGTGCAACCTCCTTGTATTTCTTACTATAATGTCACTACTGATACAATTATTTCTTGCCTATTTATCATTGTACTATATTGAAATTTTCAATACATTTCTTAGATTTATGTGTCTTCTATACTATATTACTATTGACAATACAGTATTGTATCAGTTGATACAATATTAATCTGGATCAATGTTATCATCTTGGATTAACAGTTGATTTATAATTTTGGATCCATTTATATGAGTCATAAATACCATTATGGACACACATAAAACTCATCTACTTTACCTATGATCACATTTATTTCCTTAAGTAGTAAAATGAGGAATTAGTGGAAAGAGGCTTATTCTTGTGGAGGTCAAGTCTTGATAAAGGTAATTATAACTCAACAGGAGGAAGTTGAACTAAAGAGGTGCCCATTAGATTTTAGAGTCAAAAAATGAGGACATTTAGGTATTCATTATTACCATTTAAGTTATTCACCTATAATATCTCTTTCAAAGTCAATCTAGAGCCAAGGTGGAATTTGATGTGATGACAAGTTTGCTCAAGGTAATTACTTATATCCCCATTATCTTTCATTTTATTTACTTATTAGATAGATATGTATTGATTAATATTAGAGAAGTATGCATGTTTTTATAAATAGCCTTTCTTAAGTTTCCTTCATGCCAAAAGATAGTATATTATAAGGGTTTAGGCTTACCAATATAATCATAGTTTAGGACCTTATCTAGACCATATTTTCCAAGATTGTAAGTATAATCAACCATTTGGAATTTATAATTTTTTATTTGTTTTATTTACCTTATCGGATCTAGGTTACCCTTGACCATCAGTTATTTTTATGTATTTTACTTATTATATCCTTGGTAACCCTTTTACAACCTTTGATTTACATCATTGATTATATATTGGGACCTAGTTAGACCCCATATCCTATATCTTAGGCATAAGATTTGGAACCCTATATCATATATATTGAGTTTGTATTAACATATATTATTTCTAAAACTATTTGTATCCCTTGTTTGCATCACTATATTTTCATATATGTAGGCTCTAGTTAGGTCTTTTTCTTATATCCTGATATATAGAGAGAAAGAGGATTGATACCTTGATCATCTTAGTTATAATACATTATATTAAACCCAAAATGAACCCTATCCCACCATTGGTTGGATTATCTTCACATTTTCATGTTATTTTTATCTTTATCTTCAATTTAGCTTTAGCATCAATGTACATTCTGGTGAACCCGATGTAAATATTATCCCACCTTTGGTTGGATCATCTTCATGTTTCATATCTTGATTATTAGATATTTTTGTTTGACAAGTATCTCTTGTCAAATCCTATATCCCATCCCTCTATTTTTTTTTTAATTTTTCAAACACACCTTATTTTCCAAATATTTATATAGGTCTTTATCTATTACCAAGATGCAACACCTTTTTGAGAAATCCACTAAGAAAACCAACCAAGATTTTTAAGGATACTATACCAAATTTTTTAGAGATATGGAGTTAAAAAATACCCATAAGGATTCTCAAAAACTCACTAATTTCAACTTTGATATCTCCCAAGATCACCCTTTTAATGATTATAACATGGATTCCACTAGAATTAAATTCTATGAGCCATATAACAATACCAAAATCCATACAAAAATAAAAGTACTTGAAACCCATGAGTTTAAGGGTGAATAGGAATATATCCTAGAGTACATTGGCAAAATGAAAAAATTATTGAAGATCACCCTTAAAAAAAGGACATAGAGCTTACATTTGTTTATTATATCATGATTGAAACTTTTATGATGCCTCCTTTTCCTACACACTATTTTTAAAAAATAATTAGGGTAAGCTATTTCTTGAATTCCCCTCACCCTTATACATTATAATTTATTATTTTAGAAACTAGCATGGTGGGTCTTAGATTTTGTTGTCCTACCTAAAGTTCTAAAATCAACACACATCATTTATACATCTAATTATTCTCAACATACCACCCAAGGTTTTAATTAAACTCAAAATTCACCTTACCCAACATAAGTAATGTTTGAGGTCGTAAAATAAGTAAATAACATTTAAGCTTCCAAAAACACCCAAATGTTACAATTACATATTCAACTTATGCATTTGTAATCAAAACCTCAACATGTAAACTGGGGATTTTAGAATCAAAATTCCACCACCCCGTGGAGATCATATTTGGAATATCATTTTGAAACCTCCTCTTTACAATAAAGTCATAAAACATCTTCAAAATTAGCCCTTAGTTCCTTAGTTTGAAATTATTGACATTGATAGATTAATCCTATCATATCTTTTAATTGATCCACTGATCTAAAATTTCATCCAAATTACTTTGTAAATATTTACAAAGTCTATATTATATTTGAAACATATTTTTATTCCAAGCTATTAGTCAAAACATTAATAGGTGATACCTTAGAATGGTAAAATAAACTCAAGTTTAGATATATCACTAGATTAGAAGAGTTAGTTGACACATTGATCTAATAATTATAATTGAATGACTTTTATGTAGGAGAATCCTTATAAGGATTACTTATTTTGTGTTTTTTTAAGCAATTTTTGATTTGATCATATTTTTTGTGGTCATATATCATGTTTAATGTGTTTTAATGGGTTTTAAGAGTCTTATTGTACACTTTAAAAAAAAATTCCAAGTGTCCAGGGGAGTCTAGAAAGGATAGAATTCAATATTGGCATTTTCCCATCAATTTTCTTAGTTATAATTTTTTAATTTGTCAAGCATTGTTTAGGAGTTTTTGTGTGTGTTAAGGGATGAATCAATTTTATGTTATTAAAGGAATATTATTAAAGACACCATGGGTATATATCATGGGTCCTATGTCACATATGTACAAAAAAAATAGTCTTGGTGTAAACTTCCCATGTTTTAAGTAGCCTTTGTGATCTTTGGAAAGGCCAAAGGTGGTTAGAGAAATTATAGTTGATATAAAATTTATAAGTTTTGGATTTGATATGGTGATGGTGTTAGAGTTAAAATCAATGATAGGGGGGTGAATCAGTGAGCTTAGATAATCCAACTTTAATTTTAATCCCTTTAAAATCTTAATAAATTACCACAAGCATTCATGAAGTATACACATCATTTATAGAAATGAACAAGAGAGACAATGCAAGATCAACCACATAACACATGACATATGTGGGAAACCATCTTGGGGGGGAAAACCTACATTTGGACTACTATCCTATAATAACAAGAACCAATTTATTCAATCTAAAACTAATCAAGGAATTACCATCCCTTATTTTAGTGAGAATTCAATCCCACAAAGTGATACTACACCTGTCTAGCTGAGCTACCATAATAACTAGACATTTAATAAGTTTCACCTTATAAAGAGGATATGAACCCCTAAATTCTAAGAAACCAAAACAATGCCTATGAACATAACATCTTTTAAACATTGATTTCCTACCAATATGATGGAGATACAATGTATATCAACACTGTTCAACTCTACACACACACTATGGTCTTCACATATACATAATTTATCCTTTTCTCACCCTCAACCTACAAGATAACTATTATGACATAATAAATATGACCTACATGTCATACACATAGTCCTCAATCTACTCTACTCATTAACCTATCCACTAGGCATAATCACTCTCTTCTCCTCTTTTCTTCGATGAATATTGTTCTCACACACACACATCTCACAAGTTTCTCAAGTCTAGAAATCATCATATTTGATTTCACTATTTATAGAGAATTCATGATTATCACCATCTTGGTACACCATTATCCATTCCTTATCCCTTAATTATTCTCTCATATCTATACCCAACTCAATACCATCCTCATAGGATAGCCATAGCATCCATGGGTTACCCTTAAGTAGCCACACCTTTCAATTAGGCCCTTGTAGCCCTTATAGGTCTCATAGAGACCCATTCACTCTTTTATCACTCCATAAAGAAAAAAAAGAACATATTACAGCTTCAAAATTTATAGGTCCACTCCACATAACCCCTTTAGCTTCCTCAAATGATCATAGTCATCTCTTCTCACCTCTGCATATGCTCAATCAACTCAAACATAAACTTTGTAGATAGGAACACTATAAATGGACACATAGTCAACTTATTAAGAATTATTCATAATAACACCTAAAAAATACATTAAAAAATATCCTTATGAATTTTATAACACCTTATAATAAATAATTCATCATGAAACATTGAAACAACACAATCTTAAATATCCTTCTCGGGTCACTTGCTGAACATAGTCAAACACATAGTCAAATTTGGACTATGATAAATTTGATTTTAAAAATAATAAAACCTTATAATCACCATTTATTAATTTTCCTTGAAGTCCTATACAAATTTTATTTTTACATCACTAAGAAATACATCCTAGATCAAAAGTTATAGCCAAAATATAGAACATTGGTTTTTCCCTTTGAAAATTTGAATATTCAAATTCAAACAGTCACAGTTAAACATCGATCATATTGATATAATCCCATACTCTCAATTATTATATTAAACACATATAATTTATCTTATTTTAATTTTATTGACCTTTAACATCATTAAACAACTATCACTTTGACCACTTTGACTCTACTCATGCCATTAGATTAATCAATACAATCTCCCGCTCATCATTAGATCCTTATCCTTTACCTTTGATCAGTGTTAAACATCATGCACTTCTTATCATCTCACTTTTTCCTCACATACTAGAGAAAATTAACTTTTTATATATCTTTGAGATATGTTCAAACTTTACCTTGTGCAAAATTAACTAATTAATGGAACCACTATAATATGTTTGGTAGGCCAAATTTATATAAATATAACTTTTGATTCACTCAAATGCATGTTCTCAAATTTATACCATATGATATTAGTTCATATGGGAATACAACCATGTGCCAAACTTATATTTAAACCATTGCATGTGTGATATATAACTTTGTTAATCTATTCACTCATATTTTTATGCCACAGAGCCAACTATATCAAGAACTATTTGGAAGGTCAACTTTTCACATACATATATTTTGATGCACTTCATTGCATGACAAGAAATTTAGAAAAAATAAACTAAGAAAAAAACCAAAAAAAACTCATATAATAACTTTCTCTTGAAACCTTCACATGTGTGAGATATAACAGCATAAAAATTCCTACTTAACTTTTCTTACCACATTACAAATTTGGCTATGGGAAAACACTATCAAATAACCTAGGAACCCAAATTTGTACTTGCATATATTATGTTGTGCTCTATTTCATGAAATAAAATTTAGTTAATATAAATTAGGAATAAATATTATCAAAACCATATTACCAACTCCCCTTGAATCATCCACATGTGTCAATGGTGATGTCAGTAAATTACCTACTCAGATATTCTACCACTAGGCCCAAAATGTCTAAATGAAAACAATGATCAACCAGATGAAATAAACTTATACACAAAATTAATAAAATAATTATTAAATTATGATAGGACCCCTTACACATTATCAATTCTTAAAACTCATCCCTAATAATATTTAAATAGACAAACTCTGAAGATCAACCAAGCCTACTTCAAACATACTAGGATAAACATATTACACACTTTGTCATTATCACTTGGACTATCAAGGCACTTCATCCACTCAATTGGAAACTTCCATGACATAACCATGACATAATTTAAAAATCTCCAATATATGGATGATTCATTCAAATTATGGAGAGATTCAAGTTCCAAGAAATAAGACAGAGAACTCTTCAGGGTTATTAACCCATTACTCAAACATGTTTTCTGAATGTTATCATGAATAGAGGATTGTGTAAGACTGTTCAATGAATTAAAACCTAATAAATATTAACTTTATTATTATTTTACAATTTTTTATTATGATATATTTATTTTTAATTTTATTTATTTGTTTCATTCTTTATTGCTAGCAAGGACAATATAGTCCTATAAAAGCTTGAAATATATACACAATCCCACATAGAATAGTGTAAAGTGGGTCACAAAGGTGTAATGATGTAAATTTTATGATTTAAATAGGTTATTAATATAAATATAAACCTTAATAAACTATTATATTTCTTGGAAAACATGGTTTGTAACTTAAAAGCTAAAGTTTCTTCCTCTCAAACCCCTGTAGACTATTTCTACACACACATGCAGACAATAATTTCAATTCAAAATTGAACATAGGATTCAAGTAATAATTTAAATGATTGGAAAATATGTGTAAGGTTTAAATAAAAAATAATAAACATTTATAGATTTTTGAAACCCTTATAATCTTTATTCTCGAGCCCTTGTAGATAGTGTAAACCCTATTTTAGGGTTTTGAGACAAAAAACTATTTATTTGGAGTTGTACCCAGTGAAAATTAATAAAACTTGGTGATTTTATATTTTTTATTGTTTAATAATATATTTTTTAGGTTTTTTAATTGTCTATTATGGATACGTATAATTTTGGGTGATTGTTTATCTTACAAGGTAGTGAAGGATTAATTAGGCCTATAGAGAGCACTAAAAAGGCTAAAAAAGTGACTTCCAAGTAGGGTATGGTTGGATTTTTTTATAAAGAAGTATAATGAGATAAATTATGCTATGAAAAATTATTATTTTCTTAAAAATAATCTACATTTGATCATATAAGAGGAAATTACCAAAAAAAGGCTACAAGGATTGTCAACCAAAAGGGAAGAAGTTGTGTATGTTGTGAAAGATGTGACAAGAAGTTTTGTGAGTTGAATGAAGGGTATAATAATAATAGTATGAGAATTAAAAATATCACAAGAAAAATCACAAATAATATTGAATCTTTGAATCATTGAATGTTTCCAAAGAACCTATAAACCTTTGTCAAAGAAATTTTATATTGAAACAAGGTATAAGTAAGATTTGTTAATTATTTTCCTTTGAATCATTTGGAGTTATATATAAGGATATATTTGGAGGAAAAAAATACAATATGTCAGCTAGAGGATGGGGATTATAAATATCCTAAAGAAGGTTGCAAGTAGTTGATGCACTAATTATTGAGGTGAGGAACTTGTAATCAAGGTTGTAATCCATAGAGTTGGCTCAAAGGAGAGAGATAAATAGAGGTGATGTAAATGAAGTAGAGGATGATGGTCCTTAATAATATTTAATATAATAAGGATATTAAGGTATAATGGAAGAGAGGTTTATAATATCAGTCCTTAGAGTGACATCAAAACCCAAGATGGAGATACCAATGTATGAGGGTAGTCTCAAAGTTGAAGAGATAGTTGATTGGATTATAACCATGGATAAGTAATTATATTATGAGTATGTGAATTAGGAAAATAAGTTTAATTTTATATAAATTAGGTTGAAGGGCCATGCATCTTTATGGTGGGATGGAATACAGGAAGAAAGAAGAAGGGAAAAATAGAAAATAAGATCATAGGATAGAATGGTGGCTAAGATGAAAGGCAAATCCATGCCTAAAGAATATCAAACCCATTTTTTTAGGAGGATTAAAAATATGATAAAAAAATAAATTATGGTTAAGGAGTACATAGAGGAATTATACAAGCTAACTATCTGAGTAGGACACATAGAGGAGGATGTAGAAAAGGTTGTTAGGTACATCAATGGCCTAAAGTTTAGTATTTAAGATGAGATAAGTATTTTGTCACCAAGAATAGTAAAGGAGGACTATAAATATATGTTAAAGGCATATTAAATGTTTTATATAAGTAAAATTTAAAAAAAGAGGTAGAGGTGGTAGAAACTATAGAGGCAGAGATTAGTAAGAAGGAAGTGGACAACTAGGTAATAAAAATCAATGGCAAAATTAGAATAAAGAAGTTGGTAGTAGTTATAAGAGTTAAATTAAATCTATTATTGGTGTTTATGGTTATAGAGGTGGAAGATAAAATGGTAGAGGGAGAGGGAAAAATTATTTTGTTGGTAAGTACTTTAAGTGCAACAAATTTGTAAGATAGATAATATGAGTGTCAAGAAGACATTCAAAGTGGTAGATATTGGACTGAGATTAGGAATAAAGTGGTTGAAAAGTAATATGAGACTATAGATTCATTAAAAAACTATGTATAATAACCTAAAATAGGAGAGATTTTACTTATGAGGAGATTTATTTTGAAAACAAGCCATGAGGAGAGAGAACCACCATAGAGAAAGACGTTGTTTAAGACCATGCACAAGGGAAAAGGTAAATATTGTAAGGACATAGTTTAAAATGGTAGTAAAAATAATATTGTGTCTTCCTTGATAGTATCTAAGCTAGGATTATAAATCAAAGAGCATTAAAGTCCATACAAAGTCTTGGATTCAAAATAGTCATCAAATCCTAGTGAATGAACAATGTTATGTAGATTTGTAGATTGGTGGTTATAAGGATAGAATTTTGTGTGATATGATTCAAATTTACATGTGTCATATCATCCTTGGTATACCATGACATTATTATATAAGGGATATTCATTATGGTAGAACTAATAATTACACCATTTAGAAATATGGTAACAAGCACACACTAACCCCATTAAAGGACAATCAAGCATGGAAGGAGGTATAAAGTAGTGTGATGATGTTTGGTGAGAAGGAATAATTACCAAAAGAAGTTAGTTATATAATTTTTTAAGCATGAAATATACTAAGAGGGGGGGTGAATCAGTATATCATATATCTTATAAATCTTTCCCTTAAACAAAATCCACTTAATCAAACATTCAAGATATGCAATAAAACTCAAACAATAAACACCACACAAGATAGAGAGAGACACCAGATATAACATGGAAACCCAATGTGGGAAAAACCATGGATAACAATCTCAAGTATATGAATGAGCACCAACCCAAAAAATATTTGCAAGCCAAGCTTGCAGGAGCACCAACCCCTTTGTTGAGCACCAACCCAACAACTAACGTCAATGGCAAAGGGCCTACCTAGAGCTAACACTTAGCTCCCCCTCAATTGATGTTGAACATCAATGGCAGGAAGTAATATAAATTACTCCCAACTCCTCTTGCATGTCTTTGAGAAGATATCTGATTAAAACATTGCTTATCCTTTGAGAATCTTTTTTGACTATCCTGGCTTTGGTTTTATCTTCAAATTTCACTATGCCACCATTGATATTCTTTACTCTTATCTCCTGTCATATGCCTCAAACATCCACTATCAATGAAACATGGATTATCTTTATTTCTTACATGCAAAGTTGTTTGTACCAACATATAATATTTAGGTTGTTTCTTCTACCATGAACATGTCTAAACCTTCTTTCTGATGAATGTAGCTTTGAAACTCTGATCCTTCTTCATTGAATCTGCATGAGTATTCTTTTCCTCCTTTCTAAAACTATTAGCTCTTTTTCAACATTCTAATTTATTATGACCATAATCATTTGAAACACTGCATATGCAAGAATCATTCTAATAGCCTCAAACCATAATACTGATGCAAAAATTTTCTTCAAAAATATATTCCCTCAAAAGATATACAAATTAATTTGCCAACTCACCTTATTGTCATGCAACATAGCCAAGACCCAATAGCATCCACCATGCTTCAATATTTCTTAAAAGTGTCTCCTTGAAGCCTAGAAGAGACACCCCACACAAAAGGGTCCTAGAAACAAATCACAGGAGATTCCCACATCTCCTCTGTTTCTTCCTTGATCTTTTTGTGTTTTTATTTTAGAATCCATTTAAGCATGTCTAACCTTTTTGACTTACTAACCTCAACATTTATGTTGTTTTTAATCTTCTCAACTTTTGCAACTATCTTATATTGACAAAGCTCATGCTCAAATGTAACAAGAGGTTCTACACAATCCTTCCTATCTAATTCTTTATCTACTATAGCAAGTAATTCATTTTCACTCTTAAACTCAACCTGATCAACCTTTACTATTTTAGGTCTCCAAACCTTAATTTGACTTTTCTCATATCTTTTACGGGTTCTGTAACCTTTGACATACTTTGAAGATCTCTTTACTTATTTTGGACATAATTTAGCAATATGGCCAACCTTATGACAACAAAAGAAAATAATATTTCTCATACCTTTTTCTTAAATGTGATTGAGATCTCCCTTTGACTGATTGCTTCTCCTCATACAATCTCTTGCCCTATGACCAACATGATGACAAACAAAACAACAGCCATGAAAAGAATTTGAAAACTTGAAAGCATTGGGCTGCCTGATTGACTTCTTTGATTTGCCTTAAAAACCTACATCCTTCTTTCCTTAGACTAATATTTCATGATCTTTCTCAACCTTGATTATAATATTATCATGATTATCCTTTAAAGAACCTAACTCAACCTTCAACTGATTACACTCTTCTTCTTTTGATGTTAAAATTGAATTTGCAACCTCTAATTGATTCTTAATATCTTGAATAAATATCTTATTTTCTTTTACTTCTATAGCCAACTTAGAATCCGAGATACACACCTATTCCTTAAGAGCCTCAACCACATATTTTAACTCTTGATTCTCCTTATTTATCTACTTGGCCATCTTATGCTTTTCTTTGATCTACCTTCAAGCTGTTAAACCCTTTCTGAAGGAACCTGCTCTGATACCAATTGTTAAGCATGAAATATACTGAGAGGGGGGGGTGAATCAATATATAATATATATTATAAATCTTTCCATTAACCAAAATCCACTTAATCAAACATTCAAGATATGCAATAAAACTCAAACAATAAACACCACAAAAGATAGAGAGAGACCCCAGATATAACGTGGAAACCCAATGTGGGAATAACCATGGAGAACAATCTCAATTATATGAATGAGCACTAACCCAAAAAAATATTTTCAAGCCAAGGTTGTAGGAACACCAACCCCTTTGCTGAGCACCAACCCACAGGAGCACCACACCCCTTTGTCGAGCACCAACCCAACAATAATTCATGAGCACCAACCCACAAGAGCACCAACCCCTTTGCCGAGCACCAACCAAGAAATAATTCATGAGCACCAACCCACAAGAGCACCAACCCCTTTACCGAACACCAACCCAGTAATAATTCATGAGCACCAACCCACAGGAGCACCAACCCCTTTGTGTATACCACACACCTATCTCTCAATTTTTCTATATCAACAAATGATAGATCAATACAACATCTCTTTCCTCTCTCTCACCTTTGCTCTTCTAACCTAGATATAACAAATACAAATCATATTCATCTCTCACAATTGCTCTTCTAAGCTAGATATTACAATATCAAATCAACCTTTATCTCACATATAACAAATGGCTTCTCAAGCCTTTATTTATAGCTTTCCAAATGACCTTTGGCCTTCCCCCTTTGTGACCCTTCAATCCTCATGGAAAATGGTGCCAAACTTATATGACCCTTCATATTCTTATCTTTGAAAAGTCATGTGGTGACCCTTCATGACCAAAAACGTCCTTCCCACTTTTGTCCTTATCTTTGGTGACTTTTCATATTCCTCAAAGTGTCCCTTCATGAGAAATTGCGCCCTTATTCTTTTGTCTTCACTTGGTGACTCTTGGAATTCCCCAAGATGACTCTTCATGGGAAAATGTGTCCCATCCTTTTTTTGTCTTTATCCCGTGGCTCTTTGACTTCTCCATGGGCCCTTCTTTTGTCTCATATTAACTCATATTAGCCAAGATATATTTATTACAAATAACATTAAATTAAATGGGGCCTTTATCACCAATAATACTAGAACTTGTACATAAATGACAATATTTCCAACATCATTGAGGACAAGAGTATGATAGTTGAGAACAAGTGCCAAGGTGAAGATAATGTAGTACAAGTTGTCAAAGTAATAGGAGAAGAGGCTACAATAGTTACTAAGAATTTTAAGGTGATGATAGAAATAAATAAGGATTCATTATATTCATCCCAATAAGATGATTTTTTTTTGAATTAATAGTTGGAAATGGTGTTTGTAAACTTATCCCATCAGTTGTCCTTAATTAATAACATGGAGTATATATATGACTTTGATGAGAAATTTAGTGTGTTGAGAGAGTTGGCTATGGGAATTGAAGTAACTAATCAAACAGGGAGTGAATAAAATCAAGAGATCAATAATGAGGTTAAAGAGGTTGATAATACTATAGGTAAGAATATGGAACACCATGCAACAATCCAACAAGTAGTAGAGCCAATCATAGAAAGGACAACCATGCAAGTGTAAAAGAGTGGCTTCATAGAAGACAAGAAGGAGTTGGTTATGTTTAACTTATGTGTTTCATGTGTATATTTGTTACAAGATAATAATAATAAATTGAATATGGTTAGGTAGGATATTATTATGTATAATGATAACCTCAAAGTAGAAGGCAAAGTGGCATTGGTCAAAGAATAAGGAGGTCTATGTGTCACTCATAGTCCTTAGGATCTAAAAAGATGTGAAATTTCATAGTTGAAGTGAAAAATAATGAGACATACTAAGGAAAAATTCAATACAAGCTAACTAAACTTTTGTGGAAATATTCTAATGCACCTCAGTAGTATGATGTAGGAGCATCTTTTTAAGGATGACTCATTTTGTGTTTGTTTCAAAAAAAATTGATTTAATCAGATCTTTTGTGGTAATATAGAATGTTTATGGTGTTTAAATTGGTGTTAAGAGTCTTAATGTACACTTTTTAAACTTTTCCACGTGTCTAGGGGAGTCTAGAGAGGCTAAAATTCAAAATTGGCATTTTCCCACCAATTTTCATAATTTGAATTTTTTAATTTATCAAGAATTGTTTATGAGTTTTTATGTGTGTTAAGGGATGAATTGGTTTCATTTTGTTAAGGCAAATTAATATAAGACACCATGGGACCTAGGTCACATATGTATGTAAAAAATAGTCTTGGTGTAAACTTACCATGTTCTAAGTAGTCTTTGTAACTATTGAAAAGGTAAAATGTTGTTAGAGAAGTTATAGTTGATATAAAATTTGTAAGTTTTGGATTTGAGATAGTGATAGATGATTAATTTGAATGATGGAGAGATTAAATTTCCAATAAAAAAGGTAGAGAACTCTTTAGGGTTGTTGACCCACTACATAGACCTATTTTTTGAATGTTGTCATTGATGGAGGATTGTGTAAGACTGTTCAATGAAGGAAAACATAATAAAGATGAAATTAAATACTTATCATGGAATTGGTGATTATAATAAATGTATTTTTAATTTTATTATATATATTTTTATTTTATTTCATTATTTATTTCTAGAAAGGACAATACAGTCCTATAAAAGCTTAAAATATATACATAGTCCCACATAGAATAGTGCAAAGTGGGTCATAGAGGGGAAAGGAAGGGGATCTAAGGATTTTAAGAGGTGAGTAATAAAAATAAAAACCTTAATAAACTATTAAAATTCTTGTAAAAATTAGTTTGTAACTTTAAATATAAATTTTATTCCTCTCAAATCCCTACAGACAATGTATGCTTACACAGTTAGAGAAGAATTTGAATTCAAAGTTGAACAGAGGATTCAAGTAATAATTTCAATGATTAGAATAGGTATGTAAGTTTGAAAAGAACCTAGTAAACCTTTACAGAGTTTTAAAACCCTTTTTTCTTTATAAAATCACAAAATATTTGTTCTCATGCCCTTATCGATAGTGTAAACCCTATTTTAGGGTTTTGAGACAAAAATATATTTATCTAGAGCTCTACCCAATGACAATTCCTAAAACTTGGTGATTTTATAGTGTTGATTATTTGCTAATATTTTTTAAAGGTTTTTTACCTATTAATTTGTTGTCACTTGGATTTTCACCCCTTGAAGAGATGTCTCAACTCTCCTCATCCAAGTGTCACAATGTAAATATCTCACAAACTATGGGTAACCAATAGGTGATATGAATCTCTATAAGGGCTAGTTCCCTAAATATTTCTTGAAATGCTTTAACCTATACTAACAGATTGTTTATAAGGTAAAAGGGTTAGATTTTACATGAAATGAAACCTATTATAGGGGATGATGTACCAAGATTTTTAACACAAGAATATCATACTCTATCATAAAGAGACAAGGCATACAACACTAGTCTAAGAGTCCTAGAATACACTAACATTAGTATTTCAGTATGAAGGTGACATGCATGAGGAATATCTAAGGTAAGTGAAACCATAGATCATTTTTATATACTAAGTCTTCCTTGTACACTTAAAAACATATTCATACACTTAAAAATACTTCATATGACCTACTAGGATAAAATCACTTGCATCAAACCTGGAAGGATTGAAAGAAAGTAAGGATAGATGAATATCTCTTAACTATTCATTATACATCTCTTCACATAATTTGACAATATGATATCTAAACTCAAAATATATTTAATTTATTGTCTAAGTAAAATTACAATGTCAAAACCATCAAGGATTCACCATACATGGTGTGGTATTAGATTACAAAGACCAAAATGGTAGCTACTTATAGCATTTGAGAGAGAAGTGGAAAATAGGAGTCTAAAGGTCACTTTAACACTTGTCATGTTGAGAGGATGAGTTAAATGTGTATATTGATGAAGTAGGTTACAAACCATGTAAGGTTTGATAGGAAAAATGGCTCTCCAAACTATGCAATTCATGTAATGTGGCATGAAACTCCTTATTCTGCACAAAAAAACTATCTTCATCATTCCCCCTTTTTGGAACACCCAAAAAATAACTATGGATAGATATAATTATCAAAATAAGAGGGAGGGGTTATGGACATGATTATTAATAAATTGGCTACATTCATAATCATCTAGATTCCTCTAAAAGTGAGCCATCACTACCTGCATTCAAATAAATTCCTCTTTTAGACACCCCTTACACTTTTATATAAAATTTTATTCAATTTTCCATGAAAATACATGAAATAAAGTGGATGACACTTTCCAATACCCTCCATAACCTTATATATCTCAGGTACACCTTAAATAGGCTCCCACTTAAAGTTTACATACTTCTCACCATCTTACTCACTTTGCTAGTTTTGACTGGCTGAGATGAAGTTGCTTGTAGGGAAACTTAGGATATTTTATAAAATATGAAATGTTCATATTGAGTTATAATAAGTCTTGATACAACTCCCAAGGTTGAGTTTTCCTCTTGAAAGACATTAGAACCTACACAATGCATAAAATAGTCAAACAAAACAATCCTTTACCTTGTCCATATAGGTAGGTTAGTGAAAATTTTGATTGGGAGGAGACATGAAGATTATTATGAAACCTCAATCCAATTTCAAGGTCATCCCATCCAATTTGGAGATCTATCCATCCTTGTTTTCTTAGTTAGGTCTTTATCTATGGTTTAGTAGGGTTTTAGGTCTTTTTTACTTGTAAGCTTTGTTCATAAATATATGATGTTATAACTGAAAAAAAATCCACAAGATTGATTTTTAAGACCCCTTTTAACATCCCCAAAATACTTATATCTACATTCATAACCTCAAATAATATGTGAGCATCTAAAGTTGTCTTATCGAGCTTGATTCCTCATTTCCTGTAGGCTTGAATTGGTCTTGAGTCAAAGTGAGGTTTCTTATGATCTCCCCTACATTACAAAAGCTTAGAAATATATAAAATTAACCTATAAACATACTCTAATTCATTATAATTCTCATATCATGTTATAAGTGAAAGTCAATCTCCATTTGGCTTGATGCCTAAACCATGCCTAATAGGTTTGATGATAACCTTGATGGTTGAGACCACTCTATTGATATTCCTCATTATATGCTTGGTTTTCAAAAAATTTTAATGTTTATTTCAATAAAAATACCTATTTTCAAGTTCTTATCATCCCTTATCTCATCCCCTATCTCCTTTTCTCAAAACTATATGGTTTACACAAAGGGAATTACTTTCTATCTAAGACAAACCAGAGGGTATTTCCCCTATCTCCTTAGACATGTTAATTTTTTGAGATGTTTATAAAATTTATAAGTATGTAATATTTTTAATTTAAACATTTTTTCACATTATTATATCCGTAAAAAAAACTAAAACCCAAGATAGACCTATGGGAAGTGGATTGTATGCAAGGTCTTACCATATGGTTGTAGGTTACTTGATTGAATCCTTATCTATACATTAATTTAATATCATGAGGGTATTTAAAATTTTTTACCACCATTATTATTAAATATAAAATTTTCAAAAACTCTTATAACCCATGCTTTCACCTTTAACCATATTCTTACTTAACTAGGCCTAACTGATAGGTTGACCATGTTTGTATATTTTTCTTTCTTATAAGTGTATATTACATGTATAGAGTTGTTTAAATTAATATAAGGTATTATTTAAACTATTAATTCCATCTCATAGTCCCTTGGGTCACCTATACCATGTATTTTATAGTCCAAAAAACTATAACAATCATCACTTGGGTAACTATAAGCTATAGTTGATTGTAGCTGCCAATTATTGGGGTAATAGGAGTATTGTAGACATACACCATCTTTGGAATCACTATTAAATGCCTTTTAGATCCCATATATGTCTAATAATCATTAATTATTATAAAATATTAGTGTATCCATATATAAACTCACCTCAAATATGATATAAGATTTCATAGATAGTTGTAGGTGGATAGTATTGAAGTCAGGCACACCTTTAGGTGTAGATAGGCTCAAAACATTACATATCAACACTTTTTTTATGATGATTTTTCTCCTTGATATGCCTTTTAAATTTATAAGATCATTAAATCATGAATATATGTTTCACTTTAAACCTTGGGTGTAGGGACTTTATTTAGAGCTCAAAACCTATAAATGTTATTGTCTGAATTAAGTGCCCAAAGGGGCAACTTTGAGCCTTCCTAATAAGAAAATCATAGGACTAAATTAACTTATTTATTTTATAAATTGGACCCTTATGATAGTTATATAGTATTAGTGTACTTGGAGTGATAAATACTCAACATTTCACAATCATAAGACATCTCCAAAAGGGCTATGTGTTTTATTTTGCATGTTTTAAGAATTTGATCCCTAAACCTATAGTCATCATCTTTGGAAGTGACTTTCAACTTTTCCTATGAATCTAGCTTTCCAAATAGGTATAATATTATCTTTAAAACATATTATAATTTATTAAATGTTTTACCATGCTCCAAATTCTTGGAAAATTACCTCCATATCTTTGTGGTACCACCTGTAGGTGGACATTTTCACATATAGGCAATGAGGATGAGTAAGTTGGGAGAATGCATGGTTTGTGAGATTTAAATGAGTTTTAGATCTATATAAAAGTTTGATAATATACTCTTCTCATTATCAAGGACATTTCTCATCTTAGACACTTAATTTCAATCATGAGATACCTCCTTTTAATGTATTCCCTTCCTATAAGCATCTATAGATGCATCTCTATGTTATATGACAATGTGGGTGACATCATAGTCCCTTCTTTTTCAAAGTGAAGTTATTTTACTTGATTAATCATGATATGAGAGTTTCTTCAACATTTTAGGACATCCATAAAAACTCCATATACATGCTAGATAGGATCCATACACATGATTCACCATGACTACAAGTGAAAGTGGGTAAAGAGATGACCGTGAGTATGAAAAGATTGGATGTTTGATCAAATCATGGTGTTGTAAGACCAAAAATAAATTTTAGGTGGTCCTTATGGAATTAAACATGAAAAACACCATATACTATTCATATGAATCCCTTGTAGAGAATACAACTTTCTAAAAGTAGTAAGCTTGACTACCATTCCACCTGGAGTAGTAATTTGAAAAATACAATAATTAGCCCATGAGATATTTTCCAAACATGAAACTAATAATTTAAATCATGAGAGGATATATCCAAAATCATCTAGATTCAATATCATGAATTGGATTATATGAATTTGTTTAGATAAGAGCAAAACCTATAAGGTATGGGAAATAATGAGCATAAAAACATAGTCAACTTGTTAGAGATGATTCATCAAGAAAAAATGACCAGTACTTGAAATATTATTATGAAAATGAATCTAATTATATTATCACCCCCCAAAGCTAATTGGTCTAAAACTTCTCCAAATAGATGTACTAAGCACAAGCCTATTGACTAGTTTTATGTGTCTTGAAGGGAGAAGAAGGAGCAAAATGGTTTTGGAAATTTTTTAAAACTTCCATAGCATGTCAAGTGATTATATGAGTCTAAGGGAGATTAAGAGTCATCTCAAAACCTTCTCCCATGTGTCACATTCTCTTTTGTGTCATATAAGTGCCAAACTCTTTATTTTTTAGTTGATTTCCTAATTTTTAGTTAGATAACTTGCAAGTTTCAGATGGGACTAACATTATTGATAATTAATATGATCTCTTGGATGTTTAAAGGAAAAATAGGATACTTAGATACCTTTAAAACTATGCCACTTACATATATGACCCTAAAATGGTTACTAAGTGACTCAAAATGACATATAAACTAATTAAACCATGACAAAGGCTAAAATGGCATTAAATTTCATCAAATAAACTATAAAACACTCTATGAGAAAATATTAGACCCCTATATAATTTTTTTACTATAGGAGGTGTTTCTATCGGAAAAAAAATCTTTTATTAGTGTGTAAAAAAAGAAACTATGTTACGAGTTTGTAGAATAATACCTATTGAATGTGTGCATGTTGAATCTAGATGATTATGGAGAAATATTATTTGGCTAGAGCAAAATACCTAAAAATAAGAAAACACTACCAAAAAACTTGTTTGTTAGATAGCAGATGGGTGGATTGCCTAACGTGAGCTAGATCCTAGAAGTGAAAGATTTCTAAGAGGCTGTCAATCCACTTGCTTTAAACATTTAAGTTAAAATGATAAAATAAATGTGATTGCATTAAATTATAGCAAAACTAAAACTAAAACTAAAAACAAAAAATAACAGTAAATAATGAAAATGAGAGTAATAAAGTTTGATAAGAAGATGACTAAACAATAAAATAACTTAATGCTAAAACTAGTCAAGTCAAAATTATGGTTTTGGTTTGGGTTTGTCATGTGAAAAAAGACCAAGAAAAGGTGGTTTGTTTGGGATTGGTAAGTGGTCAATTTGCTAGAGAACAATTATGGTCATGAAAGGAAAATGAGGAAATGGTTAAGTAGACAAAGGGGTAAATGGTCAAGAAGGAAAAGAGGCAAATGGTAGTCAAGAAGGCAATAAGGAAAATGGTAAAAGGGTAAATGATAGTCAATAAGGTAAGATGGTAAATAAGATAAGAAGGGTAAAGATAACTAGTGGATGGTTAAAAGGTCAACAGGGTCAAAATAGAGCCAATATAGTGAAGAAGATAAGAATGGAAGAAGGCAAAGAAACTAAAGAATTGAAATGACTAAAATAAATAATATACCTTGATGTTTGTTGAAAATGACTTGAAGATGGCTTTTTCAAGATTTAGGTAGAGTTTCATTGCTTGATATTTTATCCAAGATGGATGAGTGACCTCCTTTAAAAATTAGATAACCTTCAAGATGAGTGATTTTATCGAAACCAACTTAATAATGGGTGAAGGGGGAGGGTCATATTTATAGCATTTGTTGTCAAGAAACATGCCAAAGAAGTGGAATAGTGAAGTATGGTGCCATTTTTCAAGTGGAATCATAAATGATAAGGGGATAAGGGTAATGGGATTCCCATATTGTTGGTTTGTCTCCCACCTTGCACATGAGTCCAATTTGGAGTGGGAATCAATCACATGGGCTCAAATGAGGCTAAAGGACTTTTTACCAAGCTAATTTGTCTTTTGGCTAAGTGCCCCATGAATTTTAGAACCATTATCCATGTGGGTGCATGAGTGGTCATGAAAGACAAGGGGGTGAGATTCCAACTTATCCAATAGGTCTCCCACTTGGTTGAGTTGTCTCCCAACTTGCTAAAGAGTCCAAAATGGAGTGGGAATCATGCACATGGGCTCATATGGGTCAAAAATACTTTCCATCACTCACTTTAGTCTTTTGGATAAGTGCTTCATGAATTTTGGCATCATTATCCATGCATGAGGGCAAAAACACATGTTGAGTGATGGTCCCATAGGGAAAAATTTTCCATACTTCAAAAAAGGGGCCCTTTAGTGCTTAATGATGTCATTAGGTACCTTGGAGGTGGGTCCCAAGTGTCCCACCTCAATCTACCTCACTTCTAAGCCATGCCACTTGCCATATCACCTTCCATTTCACATCCCATGTTAGTTTCCATGTCACATGCCATGTCACTTGCCATGTCATCATGAATAGCGATAGTGGGTCCCATTATAAATAGTTATAGTGAATAGTACTTTTGAATATTACTTTAAAATAATAATATGTGAATAGGAGAATAGTGATTTAGTTAGGTTCAAAGGGGTTGGTTAAGGGTTAAGAAGGTTTTAGGGGGTCTTTAAGAGGTCTTAAGGCATTCATTCATCAAAAAATACAAGTGTGCAATTTTTTAGTGTCTACATTTTACCTCTTTTTATTTTGTAGCTTTGAATTAACAAGATGCAAAAGAAAAATGAATTGCTTGGTCAAAGTTAAAGATACCTCAAGTATGGGAGTGGGTTTTCCCCCTCAAATTGGGAATTGATGAGGTAAAGAAAAATAAGGTGTGGGTTTGATAAGTGGTTGGTGTGGAGGTACTAGGTGGTCTCACAAGGTAGTTGGGTATTCGATATGCAAACATGCATAATAATGTGACTAAGTATAGTTCCCAAGATCACACACAAACTAAAGTTGTCAATGTTGGTTAATTTAATTTTGGGTCTAGAGGGACATATTTTAAGGGTAACCAATCCACAACATTAGTCATAACTAATTGAGTCATGCTTATCAAGTGATCTAGATAGGGTTAAGGTTGGTTGTAGGTATCCAAGGTAGGAAGTGTTCCCATGAAACAACCTAAATAGTTAGATCATGAAAAAATTCAATATGTCAAGGTTGGTTGGTGAGGTTAAAATGACCTAGGCAAGGTCATCACAAAGATATGCAATAGTTTGGGTAAAAAACAACCAACATCAAGGTGGATGCAGTCAAATGGTCAGTTGATCAGAGAGAGTGGTTGGAAAGGGTTTAGGTAGGGGGTGACTGAGTTGACTCCATATGCACTAGGAAAGTGAGCATTTGCTACATAGTTCTATGGATGTGATATCCAACAAAAATTTAGGCCAAATGTAGTTCTATAGTCGATTTAAAATGGGTTACTATAATGTGATATACCACATGGTTAGGTTTGGGCTGATAGCTTGGTAATGGTAAGGTATCATGGTGTAGATTAGTGAATAATCACCATAATAATCTCACATGTATTAAGTGGAGAAGACACAGATGGGTAAGGTAGGATAAATAAGTGGGAAATAAAAGGATAAGCATCACAAATGTCTTATGATGGAGCTAAGATAAAGAAGAGATGCCTTCATGAGGAGATTAATCCTAAAATTATGTAAGGGTATAAGCATAGTGCTAACATCTATTGTTATGAGATGAGTTTTACGATATGAGCATTTATCAGGATCTACAATTTCTTTAACAAAGGTTCATCACCACTATGAGCCAAGTTTTATGGGTAGTAGCAAAGTTATTATTTGAAAAAGATTTCTTTGATGTCTAAGTAGATTATATTAGTTAGAAATTGGCAACATAGTAAGTGATAGAGGATGGACTGTGCCTGACCCAAGAGCTACATGGGTAGGCTAGATGAAAGGTGGTGATGTCTGCATCCTCTATCCTAGTTCCTTGGAAATAATGACTTTGGGTTCCACTTAGAATAGGCCCTACTAGTAGGGAGCTACTTGGTCTAATATATTGGTTATATATTAGGATAAGATAGGTGAGCTTATATAATGGCAAGCATTTGGGAACTAATACCACCAACAATAGTGGTAGTTTTAGAGGTGTGACCATTGCAATAGCCTAAGGCTAGAAGCTAATTTACATCAACCAAGTTAAGTTGACAATGATGCAAATGACCACTAGGTTGATAAGGACCACAAGATGATAAAACAAGTAGAGACATGAGATGTAGATTATAGGATAAAGGAAATAAAAAGACATCATGATAGTATATAATGACTATATCAAGATGACTAATTGGATTGATGGATACATGTCCACATGAAATGGTAAGTACACATGACCATTCCAAGTAGGAATATTATTCAAGGGAATCAATGACATCATAGGACCCTTCCCATCAAGGGAATAGATAATCATGTCAATAAAGAATAATAGTTAAGTAGTCTATTTAAAGAATCATGGTAGGAATGAAAAATTATCATGAAGTCATTGGGTTGTGTAGGTTTTTTAGTGTGTAGAGAACCACTTGAGGGTGAAAATGGTGAACAATGGGAGTAATGGTAGAGATAATCATTAATCCCCATGACATGAGATAAGCAATATTTGATAGACATTGTAGTGAATGTGCGTGTCTACCAAATAATGCAACGTGAAATGGTGATAATAAAAGTGATGTTAAACCAACAAAAGAGGAAAGACACCCATGGCTTGAGCTTGAGCCTAAACTCTTACCTCCTCAGTAGTGAAGAAGGTGAGACTTTCATTACACAAGGTGTAGGTCTAGAGAACATGACCTTCAACCTATCCATGGAGGGAACTCTCACTATCTAAGGGGATGCACATTGAGGCAACAACATGCAGTACCTATACAAGTAGAATAACCAAAATAGAGGGATGTAATGGTTATGATAGTCAAGTAGGGTGAAATACCTAGAGTAGAGTATGATTCTCACCCTATGGGGATGAATGTAGAAGATGAGAACAAAGTACACCATTTAGAATCTATTGATATAAGGAATGTTATGGATGTTAGTTTAAGGATTAATCAAGTATAAGGATGTTTGAACATAAATCTAGAGTCACCAGATAATTTTCCTAATGCTTAGGTAGGAAAATAATGTATGTAGGGGCCTTAGGTGAGGTTTGGATAGTCTGATAACTTTGTATGTACCATGTGACTTCTTGTACACTTAAATAAAATATTGTATAATTTGCTATAAACATGTACATAATGTGTTAGATGTCATTATTTAAAATTTATCTTGCTTAGAGTTATGTGGATGCTCATGAATTTTATGGTTATGATTATGATTGTTATGGTTATGGTTTTTTTAATCTTTCTTAAGGTAAATCAAATAGGGTAAGGCAATGAACAACACTAATGGTAATGTGAAGAATATAATCAAGATACAACTTTCATAATGAAAATATCAACTAAGCACATTGGGATGATAAGAGGGCACAATGTTCCTTCTGTGATGAAGAATAAAAATATACCTAAAGTGGGCTTGGATTAAAGAACATAATCCCTACGAGTGTGTCACATGATCATGCTTTTAATGCTAAAAAAAGCTGTGTTAATCACACTCTATCAAGTACACTCAAAATGTGTTGAGGGTTTAAGGGTTGAAGAGGTGATGGATAGGGTGAAGGAAGTAGTTAGAGATGGATAAAAGGAGGACCCATGCTTAATAGAAAAAGATATTTAAGGGAGAAATGGATGCCCTAAAGTAGTGAAATTGAAAATATTTTATACATTAAAGCAAAAGAGCAAAGTAAATGAGGAAGGAAACATGTATATGCATATATAAGAAATGTGACTAGTGATCACACTCTAATGAGTGAGAAGATGGAGTGTTAAATGGAGAAAATAAAGGATATCCAATAAGGGATGAGGTGCAGATGGACCAAGAGATGGATGAAGAGATAGGTAGAGAAAAAAAAGAGGTCACAAATAAAGATGAAGGTGGAGAAGGATGGAAGGAGCCAAGCATGGATATGGAGGAGGAAAAAAAATAAGGTTGGGATGAACAAGGAGTGTCATCAAGGGAGATGAAAAAAAATGAAATGAAATGGAGAAAAGAGAAGAAAAATAAAAGGTAGAAGATGGGGGTTTGAGGAATGCACTAAAGAATGATAGATTGGAGAGTTGAAAAGGATTGGAAAAGAAGTGTATCAATTTTGAAGTGTAAGGGGAGGATGAGAAATATGAGAGGCCATGAAAGGTTTGAAAATAAGTCTAAAAATACCAAGAAGAAAATAGTTTGGTGATGAAAATGAAAAACAAGGAAATACATGGAAGAAAAGGAAATAAGAGAAAAAGGAGTGAAATGAGGACACGAAAAGGATTATAGGAGAGTGAATAATCAGGTGAAGATGTGACTGAGTAAGCATGGATGATGATAGGAAAGGAGAGGAACAATGAAGTAAATTAGAGGATACTGTTAGAGATGAGAATGGGATATAAAATGAGAAAAGGGTTAATAAAAATGATGGGAAGTAAAGGATGGGTGGATAAGAAGCTGAAGACATAAGGTATATGATAATCAACTTGTTAGAAGAGATTGACAAGTTGAATGGGTGATTAGAAGAGATTAAAAAACCAAAAAGTGGTGAGGTGGTGAAGAAATAGGGAAGCAAAATGAAAGGGAAAGAGATGAAAATAAGGGATGAAGATCAGGGATGATAAGAAGGAAAGCAAAGAATTGAAGTAGGGATATAAATCATAGACACTCACACAAATGCAAAAGACAAATTGAAAAAAGGGGAATGAAAAGTGCAAAGAGGCTAGGACCAATAAGAAGAAAAGGGAAATTATGAAAGGCTTCTCAAAGGATAAATACCCAGTTAGAAGATAGTTGTGGAGGAAAAAAATGGAAAAGGTGGGGAGAGTGGCAAATCGATAGAGAGTGGTGGCACACGTAACAAAAAAAAGGGATGCTAGAAGAAATAAAATAAATAGAAAGCATTCTAGATTGAAAAGATGGGAAAGAGGAAAAAAAGAATTGAGAATTGGAATGAAGGTGGTTTATAAATAGTGGAAGGGCAGTGAGAAGGTGGTATCAAAGAAGAGAAAGAGGTAAAAGTATCCATCGGTGTACAAGGGAACAAGATTATGTGGAATTAGTGAGGAAAATAGAGTGAGGAAGAGGGTCTGATAGGTTTCCAAAGGCAAGGGGAAAGGATGATGATGATGGAAGAATAAAAAGGGGATAAATGACATGGTTGGTAAGAAGTGGAGAGGGATAAAAAACATGAAAATTAGGCAGGGGAGTGGGCCATGAAGCATGTGCAAGGAAAGGTGATAGGGAGGCCAAAGAAGTAGATTAGGTGGTGGATTTATGGGATATAAGAGGGGAAAATGAGGAAGGCTTTCAATCCTTGTGTTAAAAGAGATTGACAAGCTATAAAAGTGGTTAAAAGAGATTGATAAGTTGAAGAGAGTGAGGTGGTGAAGAGATAGGTAGAGAAGTGGAGGAAAGATATTAGGTGAGAAGGGAAAAATATGGTTGAGCTAACCTCAATAGTTGAGTGCTGCTTACATAATACAAAATACCTCAGGCTAATGTAGTTCTCCTAATAATGTGGGAAAACAAAGATGAATTATTAGATGATGTTAAAATATAAGGATGCTAGGAAGAATCAAAAGCTTCCCTGACATAGGATGCCCTAAGCAAGAGGGAGCTATTAGTAATGGAAATTAATGAGAAGGAAAGGGGGAGGGTAATTATTTGTTAATGGATATAATTCCATTAAAATTTAAGCAACACCTACATAGTCCTTAGACATCAGTCCAATGTAGTTCAACTAGGGTTGGAGAATGGTTCTCAAATGGGTTTCCCCAATTTGATGGACCACATTGTATAGTTTTTTTGAAGGTTTGTAAAGAAAGTGTGTACATCAAAGGCAAGTTGGGGTTATGAAGAAAGGTATCCCTAGAAGGTGGATTGATTGATTCTAATGTTATTATGATTTTGTTTATGGTTGGATGATGATAGTGGTGGAACATAAGTAGGTTATATGACCATACTAGATATGGAAAAATACATGAAAAATACATGACTCAATGAGGAGAGAATAAGAAATGAGGTGTAATGCTTGTTTTTTGACAAGGATAAAGTAAAATAAAACCCAAATTTGGATTGATTTAAGGAACATAATAGTTTCAAATGCTTTGTGTTAGCGTGAATTGGTTGGTAAAACAAGTTTCTTGATCACATTGTGCCAAGTAAGCTCAAAATCCTTGATTTAGAGATAGTATAAAGGGAAGATGGGTGATAGGTGGTGTGAAGGATTAAGGATAATATGTATGGTAACCTTATATGGGTAAGTTTTCCCCTTCTATAGGTGACCTAAGAATTATAATAGACAAGTCCATGTCATACGCTAGATGTAGACTGATCAATGCAAGAAGTATACATGTGAAATCTGATTGTGACTCCCAACTTATTATGTTACTTGAGAGCCAATTGTAGCTTTATCTTTTATTGTGGTAGTGGGTATTTTTTTTATTATTGTGTATGGGAAGTTGATCGATGTAAGAAGATTCTAAGGAATTTCTCTTATTTTGACAAATTTAACATAGTCATCCTTCAAGGGAGTGGTCTAAGTTTATTCACTTTGTTTAATGCTCTTGATAGATGTCTTTCAAGGGAGCAATCTACCTTATATTTGGAAATTTTTATTTTGTTTTTGGGTAGCTATCATTCAAACGAGTAGTTTACAATGCTTAAGATATTAACCCAAGTAATATTTTAGTTTTCAAATTATTTTTAAATGTGATGTTTTTAGACATGGACAAGTTTAATTAGGTTTAGAGGTTTACCCTTATGAGGGAAAAACTTTAACACAAGAAGGTTAATGGTATGTGAAAGAAGGTGATTTGAGAGATAATGACCATGGGATTCCATCTTGTTAGAGATGAAAACTATCCATGAGAACCATGATATGGGTAGAGTCATGGTAACCATATTTAGGATTAGGCTATGACTATGATGGTTAATCACATGGTTCTATGTTGTAATCAATTATCCTCAGAAGGAGAGGAGGAAAATGGGTGAAGGTGAAAATATCATTGATCAAGGGATGAGCTTAAGTAGACAAAAAGTGATCTTGATCCCTCTTTAATAGAAAAATGAACATAAATGTGAAGCATTGAGAGGTTCAGGTTTTGGTTTACCTTTGAGAGAAGATGAATGATAAGCTCCTAATCCATACCTATGGGTGATGATGTAGGGTCCAAGCCAATTGAAAAAAAACTTGCCTCATTTACTTTTCTCCATGTTAGTCACATGTTGGTTTTTTTTAAAGATGAGGTCTCTGATATTGAAGTCTCATTATTTGAGTGTTTGTTATAAGCACCTATGATATGCTCTTGATAGATATGGAGGTGGTTGAGGGCTGATAAATTATGCTCATCAAGTAGCTCAAGCTTAGCTAAATGGTATTGATGATAATATGATTTAGAAATAAGATCTTGTAAATATATGTGAAGAGAGGGGATTTGAACTTCAAGAGGCAAGACTACCTCTACTCTAAAGACTAGAGAGAAAGGGGTAGCACCTGCAGAGGTTTAAATACTAGTGCGATAGGCCCATAAAGTTATTGGGGTGTATAAGTGCCAATCCTAACCTGAAGCACTGACAACTTTGGTTAGTATTTTGTTAGATGATTTTTCTTGTCCATTTTCTTATGGATGGTAAGGTGAGGAAAATCTTAAATTAATGCCAAATGCATCAAATAAACCTTGGAATTACTTTTTTTGAAATAGTTTCCATTATTGATGATGATCTTATGAGAAACACTAAAGCAATAGATGATATGTTGGTTGATAGTTGATAATATTCTATGCTTTTATTGAGATAAGAGGAATAGGTTCTACCCACTTAGTGAAATATTCATTAGTTGTGATGATGGAGCTATGTCATTGCAAAGAATGGGGGTTGATTTCATTGATGAGATCAAGCCCACATTATGAAAAATACAAAAATTCCTTAGATACTTGGAGGCCATTAGATAACACATGATGTAAATTAGCATGTTGCTAACATTTAACACATTTTTTCAGATAATCATAATAGTCTTGGTTGAGGGTGGTCCAATAGTATCCAAGGTAAAGGATACATTTAGCAACCACTAGACCACTAAAGTGTCCCCCATAGATCCCACCGTGTGTTTCCTTGATGGCATGGGATGCTTCATGTCTACATAGGCAACGAAAAAGTAGACCATCAAAACCATGTTTTTAAAGTATTCCCCATAATATGGTGTAATGAGAGGTACTCTAAACAAAGGTTATTTGGACATTCTTATATAGGTTGGGAGGAATGATGCTTAAGTTGAGGTAATTAAAAGCTTGGTCATACCAAATGTCAGATGGGGATTCCTCCATACTAAAAATGGTTGGAAGGTTAGATTGGTTATAAGAGGGCATGGTAAAATGATGAATGGTTATAAATATTTTGGAATTGGAAGGATTAAAAGGGATCTAGGAAGCAATGCAAGCCATTGTATCAACAAATTTGTTTCTATATCAGGAGATGGATTATACCAAGTAACATTTGAATGATGTTAGGAGTTTATCAACTAAAAGTTTGTATTTTTTTAAGACATCATTATTATATTAATAAGAGCCATTGACCTGGTTGACCATGAGCTAGGAACCACCAAAGACATTAATTATCTTAATTCCTAAGGCTAGAGCGGTTTGGAGACCTATGACTAGGGCTTCATACTCAGCCATATTATTGGTGCACTCAAAGTCAAGTTTGAAGGATAAAGGAAGGGGTTCAAAATTAAATGGGATAAGGATGATATCAGCTCCCACACCATGTTGACACTTTGAACCATCAAAGAACATAGTCATTTTATAGGTTATGTCTTCTTTGGAAAGGTTGGTGATGGATTCATCTAGGAATTCAAAATGAGGAGGTTGGTGATCTATCAAAGGTGTTTCAACCAATTGGTTGGAAATGACTTTCCCTTTAATTTAATTTTACTTAAAGAACTCAAGATCAAATTTTTATAAGAGCATAAGCCACTTGGCCATACATTAGTTTTGGTATGGCTTGGAATGCATGTACTTGAGTGGGTTGGTGTTGGTTATGACATAGGTTTTATGGTTAAGAAGGTAGTGGTAGATTTTTGTGGCCATGAAAGTCAAGACTAAGTATATTTTATTAGTATGGGTATACTAAGTCTCATATTCCATAAGCGTGTGGCTAATGTAGTATATGACTAAATCTCTATGTTGTTAATCTTGGTAAGCTAACATTTCCCTCTAAGTAATTATTAGTGGTAGAGATATGTAGGTGAAAGGGGTGGTCATCCATAGGAGGGATGAGGATAGGTGGTGACAAAAGTTACTATTTGAGTGATTCAAAGGCCTTTTGACAATCATTATTCCATTTGAAAGAGACATCCTTATTTAGAAAGCGATGGAAAGGTTATCACAAGTATAAGAACTAGGAAATGAAATGGTGAATGGATTGAAGCTTTTCCTTTAAGCTATAGATGCACTTAAGGTTATTAGGAGGGGGCATCTCCAAGATTGCTTTGACCTTGGTAGGATCTACTTTGATTCCTAAAAGAGATATGATAAAGCCAAGAAGCTTTCCTAGAAGGACCCTAAAAACACATTTCTTAGGGTTGAGTCTGACATGGAAATGGATTAAGTGTTCAAAGATAATTTCAATAACTTTTAAGTAATATTTATCAGATTTGTATTTTCCTAAGAGATCATCGATATAGTCTTCTATGATGGTGTGGATGAGGTCATGGAAGATGTAGGTCATGGCTCATTGGTAGGTTGCACTAGCATTATTTAACTCAAAAGGCATGAATATATAGTAAAACTTTCCCTAAGGGATGGTAAAAGTGGTTTTAGGTTGATATTTAAGAGAAATAAAGATTTTATTATAACCCAAAAATCCATCCATGAGAGATAATATCTCATGGTCGGTTGTAAGATCAGTAAGCTCGTCAATACTAGGTAGAGGAAAGTCATCATTGGGGAATGTGAGGTTAAGATAATGAAATTTCACATAAATTCATAAAACCCTAGTGGCTTTGGTGATAGGTATGATATTTTAGACCCATTGTGGGTAATAAATGGGTTGAATGAAGTTTATAGATAGGAGACGTTAAATCTCTTCTTTGATGAGAAGGGCTATGCAAAGAAGCATGCATTGAAGTTTCTATTTAACATGCTTGGCATCATAATGAATGACTATGTTATGGTTGGTAATGGTGGGGTAAATTTTAGTCATATCATTGTAAGACCAAGTAAATTCTATGATGTGGTCTTGGAGGAAAGAAGAGAAGTCTCAAAGTTCTTTGGCATTCAATGATTGGCCTAATTTGACAACATGAGGGTTGTTTGTGGTGCCTAAGTTGATAGCTATGGTGGATTCATTTAACATAGTTAAGTATTGATGAGGAAGGAATTTATGGGTTGAATAATTCAAGGCACTAAGGTAGGTTAGAATAAAATCATTGTCTTGATGTTGGATGGTATTGATGGTATGAGAATCTTTCTTTATTATTTCAGGATGAATGAAAAGAAGAGTTTAAATTTGGCCATCCTTTTGATAGGTCAAGGGCCCTAAACTAATGGTGTTGATAAAAAAAAATTATGAGGAATGATATAAAAATCCTTAAAATTTAAAGGATGTTGGGTTGGTGAGGAGGGGATGCCTTCCTTGATGGTGTTAATTGGTTTGGGTGAATTGAAGGGTTCTTCAAGTGGCACAAACCCAAGGCCAAATCACTCATGAGGTTTTTGGGTTTTGTTCAAAGATAACTCATGAGGTCCTTGTTCATATCATCCTAGAACAAAGCCCTTCTAGGCACACTTTTTAAGGTATAATTTAGTGAATTCTAGTTTGTCGAGGTAGGAAAAGTTAGAGGTGAATGGTCAGATGGAGGAGGTAGTGGTGGGAGTAAGAAGTGCCCGATCAAGTCCCCCATAGATGGAGCTTATTTTATTGTTTTGGGGACTAAAAAGGATGATGTTTCCAATTTTAGGGTCATAATAAGGGTCATGTTTTAGGTTCCCATATTCTTGAGGAGTAGGGAAAGCATCCAACACTAGAAGTCAATAATCCCGTAACAAGAATCATTGGAACATAGATCTGAAGGGCTCCTCTATGGGGATCTATGAAGAAGGGATGGATGATCTAGTTGATGTTTCATTGATGATTGGTAGTTGGGTTATAACTACTGAAGGTGTGTCAAATAGGTGTACAAGGACATCATCAGGATGATAGGTCATGTTGCATGTTGAGAAAGGATTTAGATCTACTTTGATATTGATGACTTGGCCCTCATGGTCAAACTTAATGCATTAATGGAGGGTATAAAGAACACATTATATGGAGAGAATCCAAGGTCATCTTAGTAAGATGTTATATTAGAATTATCCTCCCACCACATAGAAGAGTTTAGGGAGTGTGTAGGGTCCTAAATGGATATGAAGGATGATGGCTCCCAAAGTAGTGGCCATAGTGTCATTAAAGGATCAAAGGACTACTATGGATTCTAACGCGATATTGTTTGGTAAGTTGAGTTGGGTGTAAGCATAAGAGGTTATGATATTAATGTTATCTCCCCCATTAATCATCACCCTTTTGACATGGGTTTGGTTGATCTAAGTGTTAATAAAGAGTGGGGGATCTAGGTCCTTGGGGTAGATGGAAGGTATTTTTAAATTATAAAAGGTGATAAGGTTGGAAGTTTGGAGGGAACCAACAAATGTATCTATAGGTTGAGGTTAATTGGGTTAGACCTTGATGGATTGTAAGGCCTCTATGAGTGCTTGGTGGTGATGGGGAGAAGTAGAAATCAACTCATATAAGCTCATTTTTTCTAAGGTCTGGTGAAGCAACTTAAGGATAGATTTCTAGATAGATATTTCATATGGGTTGGGGTATGAAGGTTTAGATTTGGGGGAACCTAAGATAGACACTTTGGCTTTTCTTGAAGATGGAGATGGTTGGGAGTATATTGATTAGGAATATGAAGAGGGGTAATTCCAAGGAATGGAAACCTTAGCCTTCCCTTTATCCCTTTGTTGTGATCTATTGACCATGTTGATAGTATTTATAGAAGGAGAGGGTGAGGTAGCAAAGTGGTTAGACTCATATTCATTCTTAGGTAAGAGTGGAGGAGTGGGTAAGCATTAGGTAGGTATGGATATTATTTTGGTTGGTATGGGTGACATAGGAAGTTCATATATTAATAAATTATCCTCATTGTAAAGGTGGTGGATGAGAGTTTGGAGAGGTTTTTAATTCTTTTTATCATGGTTAGGTGTCTTGTCATATAAAAAATCAAATTTTTATTGAGCCATGATGGTTTGTGATGTGAAGGGTCAAAGGGATTGATTGGTCATAATCTCAAGGAAGAGGTTTATGATAACTATTGGAGATAGGTTAGGTAAGACTTAGTTAAGGGTGGTAAAGGTTTAGTGGTTTATGTTTTGGGTGTTGAGGTAGAAGGTTGTTTAGAATTGGGTTTGGTGGTAGGTTTCTTAGGTAAGTTGGTACACTTGGTTGATGGTTTTAGTTTAGGTAATATGGTCTATGAGATATAAGTGGAGGATGACAAGGTAGGTAACTTAGGTATTGTTGGTGTAGTAAAGAGAGGTGCATTAGGAAGTAAGTGTGAAGGTGTAACCAATAGAGGTAGTGGGGTTTGTGTAAAAATAATGGAATTTATGCTCAAAGTAGAGGGATGAGGACCCAAAATGGAGGGTAAGGTTAAGGGAGGTAAAATTTGAGGCTTTAAGCCTTTAGGTTGTTTTACCCCTTTGGTTACTTTATTTTTTAGTTTTGGATGGGGTTTGGTTACTTTATTTGTCATGGTGTGTTTAGGTGTTTGAGGGTCAGTTAATTTGGAGGGGGTTTTGGTTGGGTGGGTAGAGGTTTTGGTTAGTTTAGAATGGCTAACTTAGTTTGTTGAATAAGGGGTTAGAGGTTATAGTTTGGTTCCCTCACCTTTGTCTTGGTTTTTGATGAAAGGTTTCAAAATTAGTGGTTTGGTCGGTGAAGTTATCTTTTCTTGTGAGATAGCTTCCAAAGATGGAATGGATGGTTTTATAATAGAGGATATAGGTGTGGTAACCTCTATCAAAGGTGTGGATGTGGTTAATTCCTTTATTTGGATGTCCAAAAGGGTAGGAAACAACTCTACTATTTTAATAAGTGGAGGGGGATTGGTAGATTGGTGAATGGGTTCTTTATTAGCAAGTGTGTTAAGAACCATGTTAATGGTACGAGTATCAGGTGATCATTTGATGTTGTTACTCTCATTTTTTGTGGGAGTGTGGTTTGGAAAATATTTCTTGAATATGTCAAGAGATTGGTTGGGTGGTACATTAGGGTTATCAAATCTAAGCTACCCATTCTTAATGAGGGATTATATAAGGTATTTGAAGGCATTGCACCTATTTATATCATGTATTATGACTTGGTGAAAGGCACAATGGTCATTTTACTTATACCAAATCAACATGGGGTGAGAAGCATCAAAATGTTGGGGTGGTGTAATTGGTAGAAGTTGGATGATATTACATTTTAATAAATTTTCCAAAATAGAAGCATAGGGTTCCTCAAATGGAGTTAATTATTTCTAGTTACTCCAAGTTTGGTTCTTTGGGTTTTGGTTTTAAGAATTAGTAGCATTGGAGGTTTGGTTATTTGGGTTTTATTGGTTGTTAGATGGTGGGGGTGAGGCTTTGAGATAATATCATTTGTGGTTTATTTGTTCTTGGTGTTGGTATTGGGTTGATTACCTGACTTCAAGGAAGAAGCCTCATTGGTTTTATAAGTTGAGTTCTTTTTTTTTAGTTTAAGATTTACTTCACCAATGGCTCAATTTTCTAGTTTATGATATATGGTAAAAGATTCATCAAAGGTCCAAAATATTTGGACACATAATGTGGATGAGATATACTTGGCACATGCCTAAGCAAAGAGCTCTATAAGTTTGAGTTGAGGCAAAGAAAAGGAAAGTTGGCTAATTAGGCTCCTCTAATGAGCCACAAACTTGGCATTGGATTCATCCTCAAATTGTTGAATGGAGTAGAGGTCAGTGATGGAAAATTTCTTGGATATTTGATCAAGAAGTGATCCAAGAATTTTTGGGCTAGTTGGTTGAAGGAGAAGATGGAATGTTTGTGTATGACACTATACCAATCTAATGTTGTTCAGATAATGACATAGGAAAGGTATGAAGGAAAAGAGTGTCATCATGGGAAATCAAGTAGCATGAATGCCAAAATGCTCTTAAATTTTATTGAGGGTATTCATTACTATTAAACTTGGTAAATTTGGAAGTTCTCACTGACTCAGATAAGGTCTGATAGGGGCTTAAGGGTGAATAGGCTCATTGCAAATTTGATCATAGGATAAGATATTATGGGCTCCCAAAGATTGATGGCTCAAGGGTAGTCATCTTCATGAATTCTATTTTGGGATGAGTACCCAGGAGGTTTTAATATGTATATTGTGGTGGTAGTTGAGAAACATGTTGATAGTGGGTGGAAGGTTGAGAGGTTGCCACATACTGGTATGTGGATGCCAATATCTAGGTAGTATATATATATATAGGTATGTGGACATGAATGCTTGGGTAGGTTTGGGTAGTGAGTATGTGCCCTTGTGGATTATGGAGATAACTAAAGGTCACTTGTTGGGTAGGAGTGGTAGTTGGTTTAGTGTCCAATAAAAGGGTAGTGACCTTTGTACTAATTAGTGGTAACATAAAGTGTATGGACACCAAAAGTCTTTGAAGTAGGATAGTGTTTTATGGGTTAGAGGTAATTAGAGCAATATGGGTAGTGCTAGAGGTAGGCACTCATATTATTGAGTCATTGGTAGGTGGTATAAGGGAAGTGGTAGTTTGGGTTGGTTGATTTTGAGTGGTAGCCTCAAGGTGATTGTTGGTCGATGATAAGGCTTGGGTAACTAACAGTTGAGTAGTACTCATGGTAGTGGAGGTATCCCCCATTAGGTGGAGAGGCATACCATAAGGTGGATCTATAGGGGGTTAAAATTGGGGTTTGGTGGGATGTAGTTATAAGGTAATGTTTTAGGTCTACGTGATTGTTGTTTAGGAAAGTGGTGAAATCCACATATCCTATGACTACCTAAATAGGACTTCCTAGAGAGTGAGGGGAGTTCATGGGTTTGGAAATGTGTTTCATGGGTAATGAGGTGGAAGATGTTGGTTGAAAATGGTGGTGATTTTTATTCCTCAAAGTCCCTTCGTTGTTGGTGAGTAAGAACCATATGATAAAATGGGAAAGGAGTGATACATTCTAACACCTAAAAATAAAGAGAAATAAAAAAATGATTCAAGGAAAATAATGCATTCACTAAGAGTACGTTAAGTCCTAGGATTATTTTTAATCTCTATTTTGGCTTATGCCTTAGAAAAGTGTTAAGAATAAATTGGCTTGAATAGGTCCTAGAAAGCAATCTATGTTTTGTTTTATGTCGCATTTAGGTGCTAAAAAAGAAGTATATGTTAGATCTAGTACATTGCTTCCCTCACATCACAATCCCATAGCTAGTATGGGTGCTTAGCCTCTATACCCTTTATCCAAAGTTTATACTCTACTAGATAGCTAATTTGGTTATCCCCTCAATGATTAAATCCAAGTATGATAACTAAGAAAGGGTAAGGTGATATGTTAGGTGATGAAATCCTAATCAAGCCTTGTCTTAAGTGTGTTTGATGTTTGTTTTAGTGCAAGTGGTTTGGTTTATGTAACATTTGTGTACTATGGTTAATTTGTTTTTCTTAAATTAAACTAGATGATCTAATTAAACAAGCAAGCAAACTATGTATGCAAGTTAATTTTAATCCCAAAGTATTTTTTTAAATTTCTTTCAATGAACATAAACTAAATGAAACCTAAGTGAAAGATGATATTGCAAGTCCTAATCCTAGGATGATTTCTTTTTGATTTTTTGAAAAAAATGCAACGAAAATAACAATTTTACTTTTTCTCATAAATCAAAAGAGACTATAGCTTGTGTTTTGGAAAATAAGAAAGGAAATTTAATTTTTTAGAAAAGAATGAAACTAAATGATTCTTCACTAATGCAACTAAATGTCCTAAAATAACTATGAACCCAAGAAAACTCTAGGGTCCCATTGGGTGTGCCAAAATGTTTCTATCTAAAATTTTCACTTTTCTCAGTGTGTAAAGAAAGAAACTATATTATGGGTTTATATAAAAATACATGTTGAATGTGCACACATTGAATTTATATGATTATGGATAACTCTTCATTGGATAGGGAAGAATACTTAAAAATAATAAAACACTACCACAAAACTTGTTTTTTAGATAAGTAGATGGGTGGATTGCCTACTGTGAGCTAGATCCTAAAAGCAAAAGATTTCTAGGAAGCTATCAATCCACATGCTTTAACCATTTAAGTTGAAATGATAAAATAAATGTGCTTGCATTAAATGATATAAAAACTAAAACTATAAACAAAAAATAATAAAAAATAACTAAAATTAAAGAAATAAATTTTTCTAAGAAGATGACTAAACAATAAAGCAAATTAATGCTAAAATTAATCGAGTCAAAATTGTGTTTTTTGGTTTGGGTTTGTCTTGTGAGAAAAGGTAAAGAAAAGGTGGTTTGGTTGGGATTGGTAAATGGTAAAGTTTTTAGAGATAGATTATGGTCAAGGAAGCCAAATGAGTAAATGGTCAAGGAGACAAAGGGGTAAATGGTCAAGAAGGAAAAGAGGCAAATGGTGGTTAAGATGGCAATAGGGAAAATGGTAAAGGGGTAAATGATAGTCAAGAAGGCAAGATGGTAAAGAAGATAAGAAGGTTAAAGATAAATGGTGGATGGTCAAAATATCAAGAGGGTCAAAATAGAGCTAATATAGTGAAGAAGATAATAAGGGAAGAAGGCCAAGAAACTAAAGAATTGAAAAGACTAAAATAAATAATATACCTTGATGTTTATTGAAGATGACTTATTGAAGATGACTTATTTAATATTTGGGAAAAGATGGATTATTGGATAAGTTCCCCATGAATTTTGGAACCATTATCCATGTGGGTACATGATTGGTCATGAAAGACAAGGGGGTGAGATTACCAGTTATCTAATAGATCTCCCACTTGGTTGGTTTGTCTTCTAACTTGATAAAGAGTCCAAAATGGAATCAAAATCATGCACATGGGATCATATGGGTCGAAAATACTTTCCATCACTCACTTCTATCTTTGGATAAGTTCCCCATTAATTTTAGAATCATTATCCATGCATGAGGACAAAAACACATGTTGAGTGATGGTCCCATAAGGAAAAATGCACCATACTTCAAAGGAGGGACCCTTTGGTGCTTAATGATGTCATTAGGTACCTTAGAGGTGGGTCATAGGTGGGGTATGATGTCTCACCTCAATCATCCTCACTTCTAAACCATGCCACTTGTCATATCACCTTCTATGTCACTTCCCATGTCACTTTCCATGTCATCATGAATAGTGATAGTGGGTCCCATAGTGAGTAGTGAATAACACTTTTGAATAGTACATGTGAATAGGAGAATAGTGATTTATTTAGGTTAAGAGGGGTTGGTTAAGGGATAAGAAGGTTTTATGGGGTCTTTAAGGGGTCTCGAAGCATTTAGTCATTGAAAACTATAAGTGTGTGGTTTTCTAGTGTCTAAAGGGGGTTAACCCATTTTGACTTGTGGTCAAAATGGTCAACATATTTAGAGATTTCCCAAGGGTGTAATGCTTGATATGATATGAATAGCTACCTAATCTTATCCATTAAGATATGGAGTCACATGTACATGAGGTTTGACATAAATTACATTTGAAAACACACAAAACATAAGAAAACTAACAAGGAATGACACACAAGACAAGATATTAAATAAAAACACACTTGTGCTTCATAAGTGCTTATGGAACACACACACCAAACTAAACAAACTAACTCAAAAACTAACTAACCTGAGATGATAACTCCCTTCTAGATCAAAGGGGAAGTTTGAAACCTTCTTTGCTTCATGACATGAAATATTTAGTGAGACATGTAGCCTTTTGACCTTTAGCATTAATGCCTCTATCTTCTTCATGGTTTTTCCAACTTCATTGGCATGATGTTCAATGAGAACCAAGCAAATCCATACATGTTGGCTATGGAAATGAACTCTTATTACATCCAAACAACCTTAGCTTTCTCATATGAATCTTCAATTACACCTCTAATGGTGGTTAGATAAGGCATACCTTCTTATTTCCATAGTGTTCTCAATAAGGTTGGGTTTCTTCTCAACTAAAAGTTATTCTAGATCATCAGGGAGATTTTAATATTCTACCCAATCTTGATCACTATCCTTTATGTAAGACTCTTTCTCCACCTTATCATGTACTTTACCCTTAACTTTTCAAAGATCTTCAAGCTCTTGAAAGAGCCTCATTTGTAGCTACCAATCATATTTGTCCTCCTTGTCATTTAGAAACACCACCTATTCAACCTTCTCTCCTTGATGTATATGGTCATCAAGTTGGTGTTCTTCATGCTTTAATGTAGCTGAAAGTGATTCAAAATCAGATGGAGGTATTAAGTCATCTCCAAGAACTATGTCTTCAAGCTTGGTCTCATGAACCTCTTTTAGGACTACCACTTATTGAGGAGTGACTTGACCTTTATCATATATAGTACACTCCACTTCATGCTTGATATGGTCATCCACAAATTCATGATCAAACATGGAGTCTTTTTCAAATACCTCTCTCTTCAATTCTTGGCCACATTCCTCATGGACAAATACAAAAGAGTTTTCAATATGTTTCTACTCATTCAAAAAGGTAGGACTACCCTTTTATTCACCAAGGGGAGTCCCTATGGTGATTTATTCCTCATAATCACTCATGACATCCTCTTAATCAACCATGAATTGAGTTTTCTCTTCTTCCTTTATTTTTTTAAAGATGGGCTCTTCCTCAAGAAGGGGTGAGGTGGAAGGTTGATGGATAAGATCATGTGAAAGAGATTAAATATGAGGTGAAGTGTAAGGTTTATGAATTAAGATGAAGTTTTAAGGGTATGATAAGGCCTATGAGTGGATTTAGGAAAGATAAAATCACTAATGAGATCATAGGCAAGTGACTTATTAGGTTAATTGGAAGGAGGGACACCTACATAAGTAGGAGTTTCATCTTTCCATTTATCTTTTTATCCTCCCACATACTTAGCCTTTCTATTGATAATTGAAAACACTTTTTTCCAATTCTATTTGTTCTTTGATCTCCCATTGACTTCCTTTTAACTCTTCAAATATCTCTAAAGTCTGCATATGACCTTGGATATCACCTCTCAACCATTCCATGAGATCATTTGAAAGCCCATCACACTCATCATTTCATGTTATCATTTTGTCTTCATTAACTAGTAAATGTGGTATGGATGCCAACAAAGACTTGATATAAGATGTAAAAAATGAACGAGGAGGAGGGTAATAATGGGGATCAAGACCAAATTCATGTTGTTGTATTTTAAGATCTAAGAACTCAATTCTTGCATTTTGATATCTTGATCTAAAATCAATAAAATCATCTTTTTCCTCATGACAAGACTCATAGAAGTGTTCTTGAGGTATATAGGCATCATTGTATGGCTGGTATGACTCATATTGGGACTAATAGGGAGGTATTTCTAGATAGGTATCTTGGTATCCTTCTTCATAGTGTTATCTAATAACATTGTGTCTATATGGGGGATAAATATAGGATAATAGGGATGCCATGGCTCATAGGATTGATTGCCATTTTGATATAACTATTGAGGAATAAAAGGTGATTCATAACAAAGTTGATAGGGGGATTCATGATAGGATTATTGGCCATGGATATTCAACCTCATGTGTTAGAGGAAACATAATAACTGATCAAATTTTTTAATGAGATATAACTAGGTTGCTTAAAACTAGAAGTTATCATTTGGAGTCACTATTGGTGTTGGCTTACTTCCTTCCAAAATTTTATTAGAGGAAATACACACTAATAATCTTCCCACTCTCTTGGACCTTTGTCCCACTGGGTATGCCAAAAATTATTGTCACTTTAATTTTCACCCCTTGAGGATATGTCTTAGATCTCTTCATCCAAGTGGCATAATGGAAACATCTCACAAGCTATGGGTAACTAATAGGTGAGATGAATCTTTAGGAGGAAAATATCCCTTAATGTTTCTTTAAATGCTTTCACCTATACTAACAATTTTTTTATGGGAAAAAAGGGTTAGAGTTTGCATGAAATAAAAACTATTTTATAGGTGGTGTACCAAGATGTTTACCACAAGACTATCATACTCTATCATAAAGATACAAGGCATACAACACTAGTATGAGAGTCCTAAAATACACTAACATATTATTTTAGTATGAAGGTGACATGTATGAAGAATATCCAAGGTAAGTGAAACCATAGATCAGTTTTAGATACTAAGGCTTCCTTGTAAACTTAATAATATATTCATACACTAAATAACACTTCATATGACCTTATAATAATCACTTGCATCAAACATGGAAGGATTGAGAGAAATCAAGGATAGATGAATAATTCTTAACCATTCACTATACATCTCTTCACACACTTTGACACGATGATATATGAACTCAAAATAGATTGAATTTATTATCTAAGGAAAATTATAATGTGAAAACTAGTAGGGATTCACCATACATGGTGTGGTATTAGATTACAAAGGTCAAAATGGTATCTACTTATATCATTTGAGAGAGAAGTGGAAAAGAAGAGTTGAAAGGTCACTTAAACACTTATCATGCTGAGAGGAGTTACATGTGTAGAAGAATGAAGTAGGAAATAGATCATGCAAGGTCTAATAAGACAATGGCTCTCTAAACTATGAAACTCTTGAAATGTGGTTTGAAACTCCTTATTCTACATAAGAAAACTATCTTCATCATTCCCCCTTTTTGGAAAATCCTAAAACTAAATAGGGAAAGATCTAATGATTGAACTGAGAGGGAGGAATTATGGACATGTTTATCCATGCATTATCTACATTCTTAATTATATGGATTCCTCTAAAAGTGAGCCATCACTACCTATTTTCAAATAAATTCCTCTTTTAGTCACCCCTTACACTTGGCCTCAAAATTGGCTTCATTTTTCAATGCAAATCCATGTAAGGGAGTGGATGACACTTTCAAAGAACCTCAATATCCTTATATTAATTAGGTACACCTTGAATAGGATCTCACTTGAAGTTTTCACACTTCTCACCATCTTTCTCACTTTTCCAGTTTTGAATGGCTGAGATGAAGTTGCTTATAGGGACACTTAAAATATTTTCTAAACCATGAAATGGTCATATTGAGTTATAATAAGTCTTGAGATCACTCATAAATTTTAGATTTCCTCTTGAAAGTCTTTAGAACCATCATAATGCACAAAATAGTCAAATAAAACAATCTTGTACCCTATCTGTATAGGTAGGGTAGTAAAAACGTTAATGGGGAGGAGACCTAAAAATTCCTTTAAAACCTCCATCCATTTTTGTGGTTACTTGATCCAAATTACCATCCTTGTTTTCTTAGTCGGGTCCTTATCCATGGTTTAGTAGGGTTTTAGGTGTTTTTTACTCTTAATCTTTATTCATAAAGATATGAAATTAGAACTAAAAACAAATACATAAGAGTTATGTTGAAGACCCTTGTCAACCTCCCCAAACTCTTTATATCTTCATGTACAACCTCAGAGAATATGTGAGCATCTAAAGGTTCTTTTCGAGCTTGATTCCTCATTTCCTATAGGCTTGTATTGGTCTTGATTTAAATTGAGGTTTCATATGATATCCCATACATTAAAAAAGATTATAAACATATAAAATGACCTTATAAACATGATCCAATACATAATAATTCTCATCTCATGTTAAAATTGAAAGTGACTCTCCATTTGGCTTTAGGCCTAAACCATGCCTAATAAGTCTGATGGTAACCTTAATGGTCTAGACAACTATGTTGAGATTCCTAATTTTATGCTTGGTTTTCCATGTTTATTTTCGTGTCATTAAAATACACACACCTCTTTTCAAGGTTTTACCATCCCTTAGCTCATCCCCTTATCTCATTTTCTCAAAACTGTAGGGTTTACACACAAAGGGAAGTATCCTCTGTTTGAGAGAAAATATAGGGTACTTCCCCTATTTCCTTAGATAAGTTAATTATTTTATAAGATTATCAAAGTTATAAGTATGTCTTGTGTTGAATTTAAACCTTTTTTCACATGATTAGATCCCTCAAAAACACTAAAATGCAAGACAAACCTATGGGGAGTGGACTGTATGTAAGGTCTTACCATATGGTTGCAGGTTACTTGATTAGAACCTTCTCTCTACATTATTTTAATATAATGAGGGGATTTTTATTTGTTTTACACCATTATTAGGACATTAAAAATGTTCAAAAACTATTATAACCCATGTTTTCACCTTTAACCATATTCTTACTCAATTAGGCCTGATTGATAGGCTGACCCTGTTTGTATATTTTTCCTACCCATAGGTGTATATTAAATGTCTAGAGATATTTAAATTGATTTAAGGTATTATTTAAACCCTTAATTCCATATAATATTACCTTGTGTCACCTATACCATGTATTTTCTAGGCCAAAGACCTAGATCAATCATCACTTGGGTCACTATCAACTACAATTGATTGTAGCTACTAAGTGTTGGGGTAAAAAGAGTATTGTAGACATACACCATCTTTGTAATCACTATTAAATTCATTTTAGATCCCATATAGGTATTATAAGCCTTCATACTTATAAAATATTGGGGTCTCCATACATAAACTCACCTCAAAGATGATATAGGATTTCATAGTCAGTTGTAGGTGGATAGTCTTGGAGTCAGGCACACCTGTAGGTGTAGACAGGCTTAAAACATTAAATATTACCCCTTTTTTATGATAATTATGCTCCTTGATATAAATTTTCAATTGATAAGGTCATTTAATCATGAATATATCTTTCACTTACAACCTTGGATGTAGGTACCTTCTTTAGAGCTCAAAACTTGTAGATGTTACTGTCAGAATTTAGTGGCCAAAGGGGAAACTTTTAGCCTTCCTAGTAAGAAACCCATAGGACTAAATTACCATCTTTATTTTGTAAGTTATACCCTTATGATAGGTATATATTATGAGTGCACTTATAGTGATAAAAATTCAACATGGCATTATCATAAGACATCTCGAAAAGGGATAGGTGTTCTATTTTGTATATTTTATGAATTTGATCCCTAAACCTACAATTGTCATCTTTGGAAGTGACTTTCAACTTTGCCTAGCAATATAGCTTTCCAAATAGGTATAATAATATTTTTACAACATACTATACTTTAGGAAATGTTTTACCATGCTCTAAATTCTCTGTATAAGTACCTCCATATCTTTTTGGTGCCCCCTGTAGGTGGACATTTTCACATATAAGAAGTGAGGATGAGTAAGTTGGTAGAATGCATGGTTTGTGAGATTCAAATGAGTTTTAGATCTATCTCAAAGTTTGTAAATATAATATTCTAATTATAAAGGACCTTACTCAACTTAGACACTCCCTTTCAATCATTATTATCCTTCATGAGATACCTCATTTTAATGTATTCCCTTACTACATGCATCTCTAGATGCATCTCTATGTTATATGACTATATGGGTGACATCATAGTCCCTTATTTTGAAAAGTGAATGTAATTTAATTTATTTATACTAATATGAGAGTGTTTTAAACATTTTAGGACCTCCATCATAACTCCATGGATAGGCTAGATAGGCTCCATACACATGATTCACTATGACCACAAGTGAAAGTGGGTAAAGAGTTGATTGTGAGTATGATAAGACTGGATGTTTGATAAAATCATAGTTTTATAATAATAAACATGGAAGGTAGGTTGTCCTTATGGAATTTAAATATGTAAAACACCATATCATATTCATATTAATCCCTTGTAGAGAATACAACCTTCTACATGTAGTGAACTTGACTGCCATTCCACCTGGAACATTAGCTTGAAAATTGAACTAATTAGCCCATGAGATATTTGAAAAATAGGAGAATGAGTATGGAAATAACTATAGGATATATCCAAAATCATTTTTATTTAATATCATAGACCAAATTGTACATATTTGTCCAAACAAGAGCAAAACCTATAGGGTATGGGAAATAATGAGAAGAAAAACATAGTCAAATTGTTAGAGATGATTCATAAATCACAGATGACCAATCCTTGAAATATTTTTATTAAAATTAACCTCTATAATTTTACTATCACCCCCCTAAAGTCATTTGGTTTGAAACTTCTCCAACTAGCCATACCAAACACAAACCTACTAACTGGTTTTATGTGTTTAGAAGGGAAAAGAAGGAACAAAATAGTTTTGGACATTTTTTATCACTTAAAAATCATGAAAAAAAATTATATTAGTTTTAATAATATGAATATTCATTCAAAAACCTTCTCCCAAGTGTCACACTCTCATATGGGTCGTATAAGTGCCAAATGCTTCCTTTTTTAATTGATTTCCTTATTTTCAGTTAGATAACCTACAATTTTCAAATGGAACTGACATTATTGATAATAAATATGAAATATTTGACATTTTATGAAAAATAGGACACTTTTACATCTTTAAAACCATTCCACTTGCATATATGACCCTAAAATGGCTACTAAGTGACTCAAATGACATATAAACTAATTAAAACATGACCAAGTCTAAAATGGCATTAATTTACATCAAATAATCAATTAAAAACCCTATTAAAAAATATTATACCCTTATATAAGTTTTTACTATAGGGGGTTGACCCATTTTGACTTGCGGTCAAAATGGTTAACATTAGTATAGATATGTACGATTTTGGGTGACTGTGTATTTTACAAGGTAGTGAAGGCTTAATTAGACCTATAAAGAGCTCTAAAAAAAGGATTAAAATTTGAATTCAAAGTATATTATGGTTGATAAACTTTATAGATAAGTATAATGAGATAGATGATGCTAGGAAAAATTATTAGTTTCTCGAAACTAATATGTACCTAATCATACAAGAGGAAATTGCCAAAAAAAGGCTACAAGGATTGTCTGCCAAAAAGGAAAAAGTTGTGTATGCTATGAAAGATGTGATGAGATTTTTTTTGAGTTGAATGAGGGGTTTAACAATACTATTATGAGCATGAATAAGACCACAAGAACCATCATAGAGAATAGTGAATCCTTGAATCATTGAATGATTCAAAAGAACCTATAAACCTTTGTTAAAGAAATTGTATATTGAAACAAGGTATAAGTAAGAGTTGTTAAGTTTTTTCCTCTACATCAAAATTACCTTAAAATAACTTACTAAAATTCATAAATTTTAAGAAATTAGAACATGGACCTACTCAATACTTTATCAAAAATTGGAAAGATTTTACAAATAAAGCCAAGCATAATATGACAACATAATACATCTTGCATAATCAAAATTGATTCAAACACTCTATTATAATACATAATTAGGTCCTTCATTCCAAATTAATTAGATGAAACCTTAGAACATGATAAATGAAAATATAATTCATTAAGACAATTTGAGACTTCTCACCCTAAATAATGCAATTATATAATCTTAGGAAACAAAAAAAATAAGCACACTAATAATGATGGTGTTTTTGACACTTATGACTCTAATAACACTATTCATACAATCATTCAAATATTTTATAATGAAAAAAATATATCCCAACCCATAGCATAAAGTCCCTTCCATCAACCTCTTCCATCATGTAACCAAAATTTTGATTCTCATCAACATATTAGTCTTGAAGATCTTAGGAAATGCCTTCCTACACCTTCACAAAGAAACTTGAATGAAACCCAAACTATATCCCAATGGTATAATTGAATAATTTTTATTTGTATCATGCTGATTGGGGTTACACTCATGGTAATTTAAAATAAATTAAAATTTTACCATATGAATCTCTCCTTGGTCTTAACTTTAATCATGATGCTATGACAAGATAATGCCACCAACTCTATGATAAAGTTGTTAACATCCATGAAAGTAAAATCAAACATGAATCACTTAATAAAGATATTTATTATCTTTAAATTTAGTAAAAATACTCTTCTCAATCATTCTCAAAATCATTCTTCACAACTAAATAACAATCACCTTTAAAATAGTTCAAATAAATAACCAACAACTAATGTTGTATAAACTATGGTTAATCCTAACTCTTCCAATGATGATGAAAACATGGTTAAAATGAACAATATGAAGTGTGTTGTATCATTCATTTATTCTCAACCTCTAAATTAAAAAATGCCTCTTTTAGACTACAAAACTATTTAGGAATATCCTCATGATTAATTTTTAGTTATCATATCTCCAAAAATATTAACATTTGTAAATCCAACTAATCCAATTATATTAGCATATAGGATATAGTTCTAAATGTTTGTAACTATATAAAAAAACTTGATATAGTTTTATGTCTCTATCCCTATTATATTGGCCAACCTGATACAATGTGTAATCCTTATTGTATTATTCAACCTCATAAAATAAGTTTCTATCCATACTATAACAACCAACTTTATATTGTCTATTTATATTCCTAATGTATCAATGGATTTGATACAATCTACTTTTGTTTCCATTATATTAATAAACTGGATATAGTATTAGGTGTCTATAACTATATTGGTATATTAGATATAGCTTACTTAACTTGATTCTACTAACATGGAAATGATGAGTCCATCAACATAAACTCAAAATAAAGAAGAATTTGGTCCAAATTTATTTATAGTTAGATTTGGTCATTTCAATAATTATATTTACTAATTATAGTCCTACCTAGCTCTTAATAAGTTTGAAGAGTTATATATTATAGAAAAGAGTTATAGATTCCACTTTCAAATTCATCTTCTTGAGCTTATGTAGAATTTTCATAGATATTAAAATTGATTTAAGATTTTTTTTGTTTGAAATGAATATATCTCAACCACCACCTTTGGGGTAAAAAACAATCTTGACTAGCTTTGATGAAATTATAATAATTTGAAGATATGTTTATCCATATAGATCACATAATGGATACAAATATATATCTTAATTTTACCATTACATATATGATTCCATACGAGACCTTCTTTATGTGGATGACCATCATCTCTTCATTAACATCCAAATAGGTAATACCCAAGTCAATCAAGATTTAGTTTATGAATGTTTTGGTACTCATGTTACCTATTTTTAATTCATTAAATATCTTGGAGACTCTACTTGGAATGTTAAAGTAATTTGTATCATGTGCCAAGGATATGACTGAATAAAAATGCCTCCCTTAGGTTGAATTTGGATTCATTTCATAGGACCTCATGGTATGGTTAGGGTAATTATTATGATATTCAAATTTATAATTTTCTATAACATATTATTTGGCCTCCATTAGACTCATATTTTGGGTGCATCAAAAAAAATCTCTTTTTGCATATTCTAACATATGCATTGACTATCATGATTATGCCATAACATATGCATTGACTATCATGATTATGCCATATTCATATTTTTTCTTGTGTCCACAATATTTATTTAATGAAAAACATATTTCATATATCTCATGTCAATATATATTTTAGTCCATTGGATACTATGTGAAATATTTATGGTTCTACTATTAAACCTAAAATTATTATAGGCACCCAATGTTCATCATGTACATTAATGAGTAGTTTGATAGATCTGAAGAAAAATGCACCACATAATTTAATATGGTTTATCCTTAATTAATGTGAGTAAATATTATTTTATTTAGAAATGAGTTAAATATTATTTAATAATTTTTTTAATGTAATCTTCTATTTATCATGTCATTATGATTCGAAAGAATAGTATGCCAATAATTTAGTGGCCCATGTGCTAAGCCATTAGAATTTGGAAGAGTTTGTTATTTTATCAAAATTATAGGTTAATAATATATTTATTATTTTAATTTTTATATTTCTAATTTAATTTAATTGTGTTTATTTACTCAATGGTGTTTGTCTAGTCAATAGGCACTTTTTGAGTACTTAATTTTAAATTTAAGAGTTTTTAATAAGTCATTTTTAAAAATATGTTTAGTCATTTAATAACTATGTTATATGTTTATTGGACATTTATATATTATGTTATTTAATGTATAATTTTAAGATTTTTTTAAATTAGTGTATAATTCTTGTTGGTCTATAATCAAAAATTTGTGTTTAGAGTTTATATTGTGTGCTTATAAATTCTTGTAGGATATCATTATGAAGTGGAGATGTAAGCAATATACTGATGATAAGCCTACCACTCATTATAATTAAAAACTTATGTTTATGTATGTAGGTTATAACTATAATAAGAGTGCATATCTAGTTTTTTTATAAAAATATGTGTATGTGTTGATGTAAGTGTTTATTTCTAGTACACATGATTTGGTCCATATTCATATGTCAAAAATAAGGGTGGAATGTTAGGATTATTAATATGTTACATATTATTTTGGGTGTGCATGAAAATGTATAATAATCCATGATAAAAAAAATCATCCATATTAAATATGGATTAAGTAATTATGTGTGATAAAGCATGATACTTATTTATACTATATTTTTTCCTATATATAAGCTTTGATTTATTTAATGATATTAAATCAGGTATTTTATAACATTCACAAATAAGTCCTTTCCCATATGATAGAAAAAGTAGAAGAGACCATGGCTTGAATGATAAATTAATTATAATGAGACATGATAGATGTTATTGAAGGAATTTTATGATATTTCATGTTTTTTATGAGTGATATTTAATTACATCATATTATTCATTTTAAATTTGTCATATGTTTCAATTTTACATTATTGTCTTTAGCATACATGTTACTCACTATTTAATTTCTTGTACCAACTTATTTAATTTTCTACACTTTACTTTATTAGCATAATTTTTACAATCATAACTTTTTATTCGATCATTGTTTCCATTGTGGTTATTTAGTAACTTTTTATATTCCTCTCTTTTGGTTTTGTATTTGGCCATTATTCCCCATGTGGTTCTTAGGTATCTTTATACAATTATCCTTTTTGGTTTTTTATTTTGATATTTTTTCCCTTGTAATTATTTGGTATCTTTTCTATAATCCCCACCATTCTCTTGGGTTTTCTCCTATCAGTGTTTTTACTAGACCACTTGTAAGTTTATGTAAATTCTTAGTGGAATTACTATCTTATTTCATTACACCCTCCATTTGTAGGGTTTTATTATAGCATATTCATCATGATATTCTATATACATTATCATGTGCTTCAAGATCCCTTTTATGTCGAGTCAATTTTCAAGTAAAACTCTCCCTTCTTATGGTCAACTGGTAGCATATCTTCATTGTTTCACCTTTTGTCCATGGATGGATATCCCACAAAACCCATATATCCCTCTTTCAATTGAAGTACACTTGGGATAGTTTCAAGTTCAAACTCTTTTTTAAAGTATAGGTCTAGGATTATCTAAGCATCCTAGTCTTGAGATTCTTATCTTTAGTGTCTAGGTGTAAGATATCTTGTGTTAATTATCATAAGCATCCATTTTTGGTCCCTCAAATATATATGAAGGATAAAATAATAAAAATAAAATTATTCAAATGTCATATTATCATAGAAATTTATTTTAAAATACAATAAGCAAAAGGTAAATAAATAAAATATAAAAATTCAAACCACACTTAAAAACATGATAATGTCATCATCACACTCTTTATCCTAGTTCAAGCTCAAACTCTATAGTTGGTCTCTTGATAGAGCCAAGGTCCATTTGGATGGATTAGGCCAGTAGAATGGGGTAGGATGCATACATACATACATACATACATATATATATATATATATATATATATATGTACACACACACACACATATATATATACATATATATATATATATACATACATACATACACACACACACACACATATATATATATATACATATATATATACATATATACATACATACATACACACACACACACACACACACACACACACACACACACACACACACAGACACACAGTGTGTGTGTGTGTGTGTGTGTGTGTGTGTGTGTGTGTGTGTGTGTGTGTGTGTGTGTGTGTGTGTGTGTGTGTGTATGTGTGTGTGTGTGTATATATATATATATATATATATATATATATATATATATATATATATATATATATATATATATATATATATATATATATACATACATACATACATACATACATATATATTTCATTTTTTCATTTATTGGAGTCTTTACTTCCATTTGTCACATATCCCTTTCTGAGTTAGGTTTTTATCTCTCTTACATTGGATGTTTTTGTAGTCACTTTTAAGTCTTTCATGTCCTTTTTTTTTTAAATTTAATGTTCCACTTATCTTAATTGAGATGCATTTTACACTGTAGTGCAAGAATTGATTTCCATTTGTAATTTATTGGAGTCTTTGCTTCCATGTGTCAAATATCCTTCTTTGAGTTAGGTTTTTATCTCTCTTAGATTAGATGTTTTTAAAATAATTTTTAAGTCTTTAATGTCTTTTTTAATTTTATTTACATTTTCATTTATCTTACTTTAGATGCATTTGACACTCTAACATAAGCATTGATTCTAATTTTTCATTTATTAGAGTCTTTGTTTCCATGTGTCACATATAATTATTTGAGTTAGGTTTTCATTTCTCTTATTGGATGTTTTTTACAACCATTTTCAATCTTATTTATCCTTTTTAATTCATTCAAGCTTCCCCTTATGAAAATTTGGATTAGGAAAGATGTGTGTAGGTTGACTATACACTATTCAAAACTTTGATATGACTCCAAGATCATAATGGACTATTTATTTCCCTATGTAGGTTTTAACAAGGAATATTTACTTTCATTATACCTAGACTATTTATTCTATATTTTCTCTACAGAACCTAACTTATGTAGGTTTATTTAATCTTAATTTTTAATCACCAATTTGTATCTTGTTTTTTAATCTTCTTATACCTATGTTTTTCTACTTTTTCAAATATAATGTGTTAATTTTTTGATTCCTTATCATTAACCTAGTTTGGCACTTTAAATAAACAAATTGGTTATGGATGTTGGAAAATAAAAAATGATGTTGCAAACTAAATATCCCACATGTTGAATTCATATCTTCATTTTTTTGAGTGAGTGTAAATGGAATAACTCAAGTAATGATTTTAAACATCTTATTCCCTAGAAGTGATGATAGAACTACATGTAAGCTAATTCCTTCATTTGATATAATTAAATTAATACTCAATGAAGATCAACTTAAAGTAGGATGAATAAAGTAACTTGATGTTTGGCTCTAATCTAGGTCTAGTTGATATTAATTTTATGATCCCCTTTATTAATTCTCCATAAATATTTTAGGATGAATTATACATATAGGGAAATATATAAAAATCTGGAGCACATTAGTTGACTTTAGAAATTATAACAGATAATATTATATTCAATAAAAACATTAGGAATGGGAAAAATGTTCCACAAAGGCAAAGGCATATGACCACCTAGGGATTAGGTCCACCATGGATAGAATCATAGAGGGTATGGAAATGTATTGGAATAAATATAGGTTCAAATTTCAATGAGAAGCATGGGAAAAAGTGAGGTTATGTAGGGTTAGACAACTATAAATACATAAATATACATAGGTATGTCAAAAATGGTAAATTATGGATAATACACTAGGTAAAAGGGTCTTGTACCAAATTTATGTGTCTACATAATTCCTATACTTTGGCATAGGTGTGTGTGTCTGAGTGAATACATGCATGTGTCAAAGTATAAATTTGATTAATTTGAAACACATAACTTAACTTACTTAGAGAAGAGTGAAGGGATTTTAATGTATTTTCTCTAGCTAAGATTTAATTCACTTGGATTTTTTTTATAAAACAAGTGATAATTACTACAAGAAGTCAATGTGTATGAAAAATATTTAAAGTTTAAATTTTTATTTTTTAGATTTAAATTTTATAATTTTGAATTTGAAAATAGAGCATATGAATGGATACACCTAGATAGTGTTTTATCCATTTATGATAAAAATTATTCTAAAAATATATTTTTATAGGTTTTAAAACATATTCAATGCTTATATAGGATTCACTAGGTCCTAATACACTTCTTGATCAAGGAAGTGGATAAATTTTCACGTTCGATCTGGTTCACTCAAGTTCACTCCATTTTGAATTATTTTGAAAATATGCATTCATATATGCCCCATTTTAATGTGAGGAATGAAGGCTTATTATAAAATTCCTCATCTTAAAAGATAATTTTAAGTGCCTCATATGTTATGAAAATAATATAGCCGAAGAATCAATTTCCTAAAATTTATACAATGCCATTTGATTATAGCCAATACCAAAAAATTGTATAAAGTACCAATATAACATTAGAAATATAATATCATATCAATAAAAAATCAAAGGGGTATGATTACCCTATAGGAAAATTAATATGGTAACAAATATTATGTCCCAAATTTGATATAATATGCTCTAATTAATCTAGAAATAGTAATGAGAAAACACACACATAGTATGTCCTCATATATTCATGGTAGAAACCATGACAAGGTAGGCACAAAAATAGTACAATTATATGCATGACATACATCATGGGTAAAATCATAGTGTATAAATAGTCATGATGAACATCATGAATACAAACAAAGAATTAAAAAATGGACCACAACAAAATTAGTGATATCACATGAAGATAATATTCAAAAAATAAGATGATAATAATATACTCTATGTATAAGGATGAACAAACCAAAAAATATGTGTGCATGAAATTAATAATTCTTGTACAACCATCAATGTAACCATGTAATAACTATTGTGTGTGTTGGGGGGGGGGGGGGGGGGGGGGGAGGGGGGGAGGTGGGATGGGGATGGTATGGGATGTATAACTAGTGTAATCTATCTCAATATGATAAATTAAAATAACAAAAAGATATCACCATGAAAATTATGTTATATAACATGCCCCAAAGATATGACATGTTGTTTATGAAAATTACCCTCCAATATGTGGGAAAATAGTGATAATACAATATCTTTTAACCCAAAAATATAAATAGAATCCACTAAAGAAATATTGTGAAAATCATGTGGATATCATGGATATAAAAACTTATAGGTGAATCTGTAACCATGGATAAAGAGATGTTTTTTTTATTTTTGTGTTTTATAATGTTTTTGAGTTTTTTATTTTTATATGTTTTTTAATTAGATATTTCCCCTTAATTGGTGGATTATAATATTTCTCATCATAAAATAAATCATCATCATCATCATAATCATCATCATCATCATCATCATCATCATCATCATCATCATCAAATTTTTTGTTGCATTGATATTGGTCATTTGTGTTGATTTTTTTTATATTTTGAAGTAGCATTAGAATGTTAATTTATTTTAAATAATTACCTTTCCTAAATAATTTTGATTAGGGAGCATGATTTTAATTTGACCAATTTGTTGTTAAATATTATCTCTCAAATAAATGCATCTATTTATCAAATTCCCCCTTTTCATACAATATGAACAAAATTATTTTTTATTTATAGGATGTTTGCATATGGTTTGAAAATATATTTCATATATAATGCAATTTGATTAATATTTTTTACATTTAGTCCTTTAGTATAGTTATTTTAATCTTGAAAATGTACGTGGATTTTCTTATATGGATTTCTATATCTTGTGTTTTTATTCTCTTTACCTCAGTAGTAAATGAAGTATAGTTGAATTATGAGTAGTGTTGGCCAATTTTGACCTACATATAAATATTTTTCTTGAATGGATGAGTTGAATATATTTATATATGGAATGATTGGTCCAAATATCACATATTACTTGAAAATATTTTGAAAAACTTTAAGCAATCTTAAAGTGCAATTTATTGATCCTTGGGAAGTAAGTATGGAAATAGGTCTAAGATTGCAAAGTGAAAAGACCAGTAGGTTCTTAGGATGTTTAAAGAATTTAAGGAAATTAATGAGGTTGAAAAAGTCTTATAATTTTATTTGAGACTTTTAAAGAGATAATAATGACTGCACAAGTCTAGAAGAACCAAACCATCACAAGCACATCACACAAAGATGAACAAATTAATTTAGTTACACATTTGATAGATGAACTTGAAAATTCAACCAAGGTCAAAGAATTTTATATACATTTTTTTTTTCATTCCTTGAAAATTCTCTATAGAATTCATGTCTTGATTAGCTATCTATCTTACGATCTAAGTCCTCAAAAGTTGAACAAGGAGAATGAAACATGCACAAAGATGTCAAGTTAAAGCTATGTAAATTAACCATTGTGATTTTAAAATATTTTAAAATTAATATGTGCATGAAAACACAAAATTTGGGCTTCAAAATATATATTTTAATTCAAATATTTCAATATCAATGTTTAATGTTCGATCAGATCAAAGCTCAAATGATGAGCAGTAACCTAACAGTGTTCTTAGGTCCCAAAGATATAATGGATCATGTTTAGTCATGTATTCAAGATAAATGATGAGTATAAAGTTGAAGTTTTATGATATCATAGGATTAATTCATGGTTGACAAGTGAAAATATCTCAAGTTCTCATAATATATCTAACAGTGCATGATGATTGACAAAGCTAGTGGGCCCAAACATATCGATGGTGCGTGATCCATCATACAAAGTAGATCTAATGAAAATTAATGGGTAAAAAGGTCAAAAAATATTGAATAAAAATGTGTGAGTTAAAATTTTCTCAACCATGTTAAAATATAAGAAGATCTATGGCTCACATCCATTCATACAAAAGATAATCAATGATGCATGTGTAAGCTAAGAAAGCAGATCCAATGGTGTGTAAGAAAGCTAATCAATAGTAAATATTAAAATTAGAAATATAAGGGAATTAAATGGAGAGTAAATGTGACCTAATTATTAACCAAGGAAAATACTTCAAATGACACCATTGAATCTTAGTCAAGACTTCTGTTGGAGGTTCCAGAGTATGTAGACTTAGTTTTCTTGTGTTTTCAACATCACATATAATAAGTCCTTGGATTCAAAAAGTTAAAAAGTTATAATAGGTTTATTTATACATAATATGGTTCAATAAATAAGTTATTTAGTCTATAATCTATTTATTGACATATTGACTATAGTAAAACTAATAATTGGATTGGTTTTTGATCTATAGTAATACATATGCTCAAATATTGAAGTAGGGGTAGAAATGAATGGTTATAAACAATTGTCTCATATTTGACATGGCCACATCCTCTAAAATTAGGAACTTACCACCACTCAAATTATAAATGGCATGGTTCTATCTAGATTTAAGGTGTGAAGACTCTATCCATATAGTGAAAGCAAGTGGAAGGTGGCATGAACAATTAAAGCAAAAAGATCTAGTGGTTAGAGAAGAAATTGGATCATTCAATACTATTCATATCTTAAGGATATTTCTTACTTTAAAGGATCATGACTCATCATCTACAAAATAGACTCTTATCCTCTAATGTATTTCTCAACCAATGAGAAAAACTTAAATACTAATTAGATCAAATGCAAGTTAACTTGCTGATGAAGGGTTAGTTATGATTAGATCAAATATGGGTTGGAATTCATCAAAATGTGGTATCTTATTTAATGATCTCAGTTGATGTATTCCACTCCCTTTCATTTCTCTTATATCTCTTATCTTTTTCCATTTTTTAAGCTCTCTCTCATTTTTTGATAAGATATTCTCTCTCAATTCTGGAAGAGCAGTTACTCTCATTTGATAAGGCTAGACCTTATCAAAATTTGTATGAAAGACCTATTAAATAAATAAAGGATTTATTTACCTATTTATTCCATCTTAATTATGTATAAAAAATATTATGCATGATGGTATTTTGAAGGAAAATCTTCCATGCCCATTGTCTTTCTTTCTTGCTCATTTTTAGGTGTTTTCAAGTTAGTTGTAGATCTAGATTAGTGTTATTTATAACATTTGATATAAGATATTAATGAGTCTTAGAACTCCTCTTTGTTTTCATCCATTAATTCCTAAACCTATTTTATGAAACACTTATGCAATTAGCTACTTTTGTGAGATTGTGTGAGCTAGCATTGTTTTATGCTTCTTCAGTGTTTACTTCATGCTTGTGTGAGTTATCATTTAAGTTTGGTACATCACCTAGTTAACTATCTTAAGATCCCTTTCCCACTTTTTATCCCTTTTCTTAATCAAAACTTTATTATAGGTGATCCATTAAGTGTAATCCATATTTCTATAGAAGTTCAACCCTACCATAGGATACCTACAGCTTGGGGTTATTCCCATAGTGTAGCTCAATTGGAGAGAACATGAAGAACCCTATCCAAGGGTATATATTGATGATACAATAGTTTTTGGCATGCCTAATGGGACATAGTTCAAATAAGATTGGTCAAAGTTTGATGTTGGTTTGATAAATTTTTATTAGTTATATCTTCCAAGTAATAGCATTTAGTGACTCCAAAAAAATATTCAACATTCTAATAGCAGAGTAGTGACTACATCTCATGCCAAAGGTGACTACAAGGTTATATTATAGAGTCATTCCCTTTGAATTCATTGAATTGGCTTTAATCTCAATAAAGAGATTAAGATTTTCTAATACATACCCATATAAAGGCAACTTTGTTCATATGTCAATTCTAAGGCCTACCCTGATAAGAAGATATTTATTAAACCTTTTTATTGGCATGGCAACCCCTAGAGCTTTCCCTTTTGTGGTTTTTAATGGCCAAAGTACTCTAGACCTCCCTCAATATGATCATATTCTATTAAAAACTCTTATATAGTGTTCCCTATTTCATAGGAGACCAAGCTACAACCCCTTCTAAGCACCTCATGGATATATCCAACTTTTGAAACATTCATGATATCAACGAGGAAAATTTATTAATTAGGTTATTAGCCATCTCTTTCAAAGGTAAATCACTAGATTGGTATATAAGCCTTGATTCCAACTCTATTACATCATGGGACTAATTAGGATATGCATTTTGTAGAAGATTTGAAGATAAAAGTGACCATTTGTCACTTGTAGAGTAGTTGAACATAATAAAAAGAGCCCCTCATGAGGCCATGCAAGACTTCTACACAAGGTTTCAAAAGACTTGGGACATAATCCTAGTCTCTATTAGGCTTACCCATAACTTTGAATTTATATACTATTTAAAGGCCCTAAATAATGATATTGTAGTAATGATCTAGTCCATGGGAGGAAACACATTGGTAAATGCATGAGGTAGAAATTAGAGAAAAAAATTATCTGGTGCAAGTTGGTAAGCTTACACCTAAACCACAAATTATTTTATTCCCTAAGATTAGAACACCCCCTATTTATATTCCAACCCTTGATGTCATTCCTTTTGTGCTTATAATTACTTATATACCCTCACCTAAGAAAGAAAAGGCTTCCACTACTCAATCTAGTGATTCCCAAAAACATAAAAACTTTCAAGAGATTAAGAGCATGTTCCAATCCTTAGGAAATGAAATAGTGAATGTTAAGAGGTAGAAATATTTCAATATGCCTTATCAAGACTCATATCAACATTAGTAGCAATCTTATCAAGAAAATAGGCCACCCTACAAAGGAAACCTCTAAGGCCAAGGCTAGGGTCAAGGCTAGGGTTAAGGACAACCTAGCTATAATAGATAGAGCAACTATAATCGAAATGTTGAAAGCACTTCCAACACCATAGTCCCTATTCAAAATAATATTACTCAATAATATGAGGATACCATGCCTTAGAATCAATATTTTGGGTAATATATTATCCCAAAAACTGACCTCAACCAAGCTTTCAATGATTAATGGCAATAGGATGCTAATTATGGGTACAATCAAGCTCTTATTACTTAGAATACAGAGGTACCCATGATGATAAAACTAGAAGAGCCTTAACAAAGTCAAATACCTAATCAAGGACCAAGCTAGTTAGGTGCTATAATGGTGAACTATGAGCAAGAAGGGTGTTATGCACTTAATTGGTAGGTTAGTTCTAGCTAGGCATGCATTCCAGTGGTAGCAAATATAAGGTTCAAAATAAGGAACATGAATGGTAACCAAGAAGTAGTCAAGGAGCATTTTACCATTGCTCTTTTAATATAAAATATAAATATACCTAATTCTATTCCAAAGGTTATAATAGTTTTAAGGAATCAAAATTAGGAGAATGTCTTTATCCCTCAAAAATCATAAACTCAAGGTGTAGTTGTGGCTCCTAAAGTACAACTAAAGGTTGTTGGTTCACCCATCAACATTGTAGAACAAATGAATAGGTCCAATGTGAGTTTGCCAATGTGGGATATGCTCTCTATGCTTGGTTAGATAGACATATTATAATAAGTGTTGTCAAGAATCAATATCTCTGAGAAACCACTAGTCAAATAAAATGTGGTTCTCACCAATGCAACTAAAGGACCTAGTGAAGGGCAACCAGGCAAGGTGGTCAAACCTCCTCCATTCTATATTTTATTAATTATTAGTGACTATTTACTAAAAAATTACTTGGTAGATAGTGGGGATAGCATCTCAATAATTCCAAAGTCCATATATAATTAGTTTGGTCTAAAATACAAGCCCCAATCTAAAGTATTTATATAACTTAATGGTTCTTCTACCAAGCCATCTAGTATAATCAGAGATCTCAACTTGACCCTACATGCTTGTCATAGTGTCGCAATGGTTTTATATGTTGATCCTAAATGTACCTCTTTATTTTTCCCTATGCCTATCTAGATTATTCCTAGACATTATTGGAGGTTATCTTGTATTATATTGGTAATACATGGCATTCAAAATAAAATATGGGACCAAAGTATCAATTAAGGTCGAACCCATTGCACAATTCCACATAGAGCCTTATGGGTCAGATAACATAAACATCAATTGCACCATTCTTAATGAAGATGAACATATGGTTGGTCAATAATTAAACACTCACCCTAAGGAGATATCAAACATTTTATTAGATGAATAATTCAATTATGATCATTTGATTGATCCCTTAGAAGGAGTTGAAGAGAGGGACATGGGCATCTACTTCTTCCATGAAGAGAATTAGTCCATGTCATCCCTCATTAGACCTCAATAAGATCCTAGTGTCTTATGTAAATTATTATTTGATGGTTAAAAGAGTAAACATGGAGTGGGTACAAGTATAATGCTAGTATCCCCCTCAAATGACAAATATTTTCCTTCTTATATGTTCCAATTCAGTTTTTCTTTCAATGCAGTAGAATATGAGGTTCTTATCCATGGATTTCAATGGGATAGTAAGAGAAGGATAAATTAATTGAAATTTTATGGAGACAATGAACTAATATTTCACTAGACTAAAGGCCAACATATCACCAAGAACCTTGTGATGAAGTCTTACAAACATAGAGTGTGAGAGCTAATTGAAGATTTTGAGTATTTTAACATCCAAGTAGTGTCAAAGAACCAAAATGGTCATGTTTATAGGTTGGTAGTTATGGGATCTTAATTTTATATCCCAAATTAGTTAAAAATACCAAGTATAACCACATGTTAAAGTGGTGGTAAGACCATCAGTGCCAGATAATGAATTTCATTGATAGGTTTTTGAGAATGATAAGAAAATTGCCTATTTCTTATAGTAGGAAGTAGAGTTCTCCTCCATAAACCAAGAAAAGTTTCAAAACTAGTATGAGGATAAAATTATTTAGTTGAGATATAACAATCTTCTTAAATGTCTTGTCACCATTAAATATATTTTCCATGAGGGAGATCATATGAGAAAAGACAAGGTAGTGATGTCAACAAGTAAAGAAAACTATGAAGGAGTCCTTATCTTGAAAGACAAGCTCCTCAATATTGGGAAGGTAAGAACTAAAGGTGAATGGAATGATTTCATAGAGATTTTTAAAGAATATGCAAACATCTTTGCTTATGAATATAGTGACTTGAGAGGCTTTAATCCCAAGCTAAACCAACACACTATAGAACTAGAGGCTAATGCTAAGCCTATCAGGCAGAAATAGAGTCATATAAACCCCAAAATTAAAGAGATTATGAGGAAAAAATTGACCAAATTAATTGAATACAATATCATCTTTCCCATTAAGCACTCTTCATAGATAGCCAATTTAGTGCATGTCAAGAAAAAGAGTGGGTAAATCAGATTGTGTGTTGACTTTAGGGACCTACATAGAGTCTCCTTGAAATATCTCTACCCCCTACCATCCATGGAACAACTCCTTCAGATAGTTGTTGGTTAAAAAAAAATTCCCCTTTTGAATGGGTATTCAAGATACAACCAAGTGCTAGTAAAAGAAGAAGATCAATATAAGACTACCTTCACTACCAAGTGGGGCACATATGCTTACCAAAAGATGTTTTTTGGGTTTTCAAATGTAGGATAAAATTTATAAAGGGTCATTGACATGGATTTCTAAGGGTTGTTAAATCAGATGGTGTTGGTCTACTTGGATTCCATCACAAATTTCTCCAAGAAAGCTAGTGAACACTTAGATCATATAAGGTTGATCTTTGAAATATGTAGAGAGTATGGTATCTCTTTAAATCCTAGGAAATATGTGTTTTATATTCATGAAAGCAAACTTTTGGGTCAAATTGTCTCAAAATAAGGGTTATCCATTAAACCTGATAGAATAAGTGCCATCTTAAACTTATCTTTAACCAAGCATAATAAAGGAATCCAGAGCTTCCTTGTAAAAATAAACTTTATGAGAAGCTTTATACCTAGTTTTGCAAACCTGGTCAAAACCATCACTGCCATGATAAAGAAGATTTAAGTGTTTGCTTGGTTAAATGAAGGTAAAGAAACATTTAAGGCCATCAATGAAGCCATAACACAAGCACCCTCACTCATGAATCCTAAATTCTCAAGGTATTTCATATTATACACCTTTTCTAATGTTGAAAACATATCATCTATGCTAACGCAGAAGAATGGTGAAGGACTTGAGCAACCAATTGCCATTTTTAGTCAAGTTCTAGAGGGATATGATGTAAGGTATACTTTTATAGAAAAGTAGGTTCTTAAAGCTTTGATAAGCCTAAAAAAATTTAGGCCAATGCTTTCTAACAACAAGGTTTATCTTATGGTGTCTCATCCTAGAGTTAGGGACTTTATCCTTAACAAAGACTTGAATGAGAAAAGAGCAGGTTAGATTATCAAGGTCATGGAGTATGATGTGGAGATTAAAGTCACAAAGATAGTAAGAGGTAAAATCTTATGTGATCATATGGTGTATGACCTTTAAGAAGATAAATAAGTTATTTTGGTGACATAATACAACTCAAAAATAGATGCACCTCCACTTCATAATACCTAACTCCAAGAAATGACACATTTTTTGATGATAGAAGAATGCCCTCAAGGTTTGGACAAAGCAAAAATTAGCTATTTCAGGATTTAATCCATACCTTATGTATTATTTGATGGTGTTTTTTTATACGGGACCTCAATGGGGTACTTCTTAGGTGCATTGATGATAATCAAGTAACAAAGCTCTTGGAGTAGTTTCATGATGGACCTACAGGGCCCCATTTTTCTCCAAGAAGAAAAGTAGTAAAGGTAATGAGATCTGGTTATTACTAGCCTAGCCTTTTCAAATATGTCTATGCATCATCCATGAAATGTCATAAGTGTGCTCTATTTGTAGGCAAACAAATATTAGTAACTCTTCTACTCAGCCTAACCCAAGTGGAACAACCCTTCATGAAATGGGGGTTAAATTTCATAGGAATGATAAATCCACCTTCAAGTGTGGGGCATAAATGGGTGCTCACTATAACTAACTACTTCACTAGGTGGGTGGAATAAATTTATTTGAAATAAGACAATGAGACACCAATATTGGACTTCTATGACAACATAGTAACTAAGTTTGGTGCGCCAAATATTATAACTTTAGATAATGCATTAACATTTATTGGTATAAAGATAAGTGAATGGGCACTTAAGTTGGGAATATACCTTAGTACATCCTCCAATTACTACGCCCAAGGCAATGGACTAGTAGAGACCACAAACAATAACTTTTTAAGGATTATCAAGAGAACTATGAAGGAAAATCAAAGAACATGGCATACAAAACTAAGGACAACCCTATGGGCTAATAAAGTGACTCCCAAAACTACCATTGGCAATTCTCCATATGTCTTTGTATATGGAAAGGAATCCAAATTGCCCATTTCTCTTGAACTACCTACCTTGGAGTTATCCCATTATCTAGAGTCAATGGAGAGTGAGCTTATGAATGTGAGGATGATAGAGCTCATTAAGCTTGAAGAAACTAGGGACCTTGTAATGAAGACAATAGAGTCACATCAAGCTTAGGTCAAGAAAGACTTTGATAAGAGAGACACAAAAAATGATTTCAAAGAAGGGGACTTAGTCCTCAAGTGAGACTCAAATAAGGCCAAACTAGGAAACCATACCAATTTTGATAGCTTGTGGAGTGGTCCTTATTTAATCTATGGATGCAAATAACATAATGATTTTTAGCTTTCCCAACTAGATGGAGAGGTATTACACATCCTAGTCAATGTCATTCATTTAAAGCCTTGTTATTAGAATATTTTATAACTATTATATGATATTTTAATATATTAGAGTAGATTTCATGCTTTTCTCTAACTGCTTTGAGCACATTTCTTTTAGTTGTGTGTTTTATTTTCAATAAGTACTTTGGGCATAGTTGTTATTTTGTTTATTTTTTGTCCTTGTTGTTTCAAGAGGAGTTTTTCTAGAAAATTGGTAGCCTTGTATCATTTTCATGATAATTAAGAGAAAAGACTATGACTCCATGCTCAATGGATTAGTTCAAGGCTACTAGTCTCTTACATATCAAGCATGTAACCCTTAGATGTCACCAACAATGTTTTTCAATTTTGGCCTACATGCAAAGCTTATACCTAAATGGATGAGATGAATAGAGTTTTGTATGGAATGAGTGGTCCAAATATCACATATTTATTTTAAATCTTTTTAAATACTTTAAGCAAGCTTTTAAGAAAATTTGTTGGTCCTTAGGAAGTAGGCTTGGAAACAGGTCTAGGATTGAAAAGTGAAAATTTCAATAGGTTTTGAAGATGTTTCAAGCATTCAAGGGCATGAATGAGGTTGCACAAAGTCTTATAATTTAATTAGAGACTTATAAAGAGACAATAATGACTTGCATAAGTCTAGAAGAACTAGACTATCACATGCATGTCATGCATAAATGAATAGATCAATTTGGTTACACATTTGATAGATGTACTTGAAAATTCAACTAAGGTCAAAGAGTTACATGGACATTGTGTTTTTCATGCTATTTTCTAGATTAATTACCTAGTGATTATCATATTCACCATTCTTATTAAACATTAATTGTCAACCCAGGGTGTGTAAGTTTTTCAAAAGTGCCAACACTATATATGCATTACTAATTCAAAAAATAACTTACTTTTCTAGTTGCATTACAATGGATTTATGTTGAATGTACTAGATATATATATTAAGAAACTACTATGACAGAATTATAGAACATTTACACATTTATGTGCTATACATGCATCAAACTTATATAATAAAACTTAATAGTAAAATTAACTTACACAACACACTAATAATTAAAGAGGGTCAGGATCTTCACAACAGCTCATTTTGAGGAGGCCCTTCCTCTTTCAGAATTGAGCTCCAATCCCTCTCCTAGAGAATTCACAAATTCATTACAAATTAAACTTTCTTATTACTCAATTTTGAATACAAATGCTATAGTTAAAAAACTTCTACTATTACCTTCTCAAAATTATCTAACTCCTAGTCTGATCTAGGTTCTATCTTTAAATACAAAAGGTAGTTTATTGACTCTTAATATAAAAAAACCAAACTAGAAAAAATACAAACACTTAGAAACTACCCTAGCCAACCTTCAAGTGGTTAGTAACTGAAGTTACTTATTTTAGGTTTGATTGGGTTAGAGACAACACATACTATTTTTTTGTTTTATTTCCTTTTGTCTTTTCTAATTATCCAAGTCTTTCCCATCTTTGTCATCACATACAATGTCTTCTTGCATGTCAGGAATCCATACAAAAACTATGATTATTCCCAATCATTCATTTGGTTTCCTAAGACATCTAGATGTGTCTACAAGATCTCTTCAATAATGACTCTACTTTTCATAGTGGTTGTAAGCACTCTAAAGTAGCTACATGAAACTTGTAGGTAAAAAATTTAGTTGCTATGGGCATTCTATAGTGGATACAAGCAGCCTGTAGTTGAAGCATAAAGTTATTGTGGGTATTGTAAAATGATTGCAAGCAACCTGTAGGTGAAGCTTATAGTTGTTGGAGATATTATTCAGTGGCTATAGACAACTTGTAGGTGAAGCCTACATTTTTTGTAGGCACTCTGTAGTATCTACAAGTAACCTATAGGTGAAGCCTACAGTTGCTATAGGTAGCCTATAATAGCTATGGATTATCAATATTCTATAGCTTTTAATGACCCTTCAAATGCTTGTTAGATAAATTCACATCAATATAATTCAATTAAGGAAAAACATCAATAATTAATAACATCACACACACACACACGCACACACACACACACACACACACACACACACAAAAAATCATAACTTCATTCATTTATTCATTTTCATTATTGATGGATAGTTATGGGATTTACATAGAAAAATACATAGACTAAGCATGGATGAGGCTATAAAAGTAAGAAATTAGTGGCCTCATCACTCCCCACTACTTAGCCTCTTGCTCAACCTTGAGCAAGCCTTGGTTGCATTCTAAAACCATAACATTTTATAAAATCTAGGGGTTTAAGATAGCCTAATCCTTCCAAGATATAAAAACCTTTAGCATTCTTAATATGTTCCCATCTTTTCTTCTCTACCTCTTTATCAGCTAGAACATTTCCTTCCTAGTCAGGGATTGGGAACCAAAATATATGGGGTTGAAACATCAATCCCAACCATTATATTCTCCACTTCTTGACAAGTTGAATATACAAGTATACTATGTGGATGGCTTCCTTAAGGTTTTAAGGGGAGTATGGTTACTTCATTTTCAAGGAATCCAAGAGTTCTTCCCATCTATGAGAGTAGGAAACAAAAATTTTCCTTCCATCTCCTTCTATGAGACTCAAATAATGGTTTTGGACTTCTACCTATTTTCTGACAATTCATTCCTATGAAGTATTTGTGTTCATAAATGAGATCCATTCTTCTACTATAACATATAAATATTTGGATTCACTCCTGATCATCAAGGTGGCTTCTTTATCCTTTATTTGATATTCTTCCATTTATTTTATTCTTTCAATTTCATTAAAAAATTATGAAGAAAATGCATTTAAAAAGACATCCCCTAAATAGATGTTGGGATTATATTCTATATTACTAGGAGCAACATATTGATGAATTTAAAATTCACTTAGATGGGATTGAAGATTAGGATCAGCATGTCTATACTCATTAAATAAAGATCTTGGGTCATAGACCATATAATATTGATCATTATAAATCCTATCATACCTAAATTTCAACCATTTTTCTTCCAAATATATAGCATACACTCTAGAAGGGGGTCTGCACTCCATCAATAGCTCAGTAGTTTTATGTAATTTACCAATTTTTTCTTTAGATATTTGATCCTATTTTCATCAAATTCTAATTTTTATTGTAATTCATCATGTTGTTATTTTGATTCAATATATCCCTTGAATCTTTGCACCAATTATTTATGGTAGGCTTCATTATTACTAAATTTTTCCTTCAAGAAAATAAAAATATCACTAGTCTTTACTAGAGTGGTAGCTGAGAAATCCACATTAATAACTTCTTCTACAGTAGGTGTTGGTGTAGTGGGAAATAGAGGAAGAAATACTTGACAAAAGGGTACCAAATCTAGATCATACTCTATTATAGGGGCTTTTATGGCCAAGGTGGATGAGGATATTTCAAGTTCCTCCAATCTCTTATCTTTTTCCCTAGAGGGTTCTACAAACTCTACTACTTCCAAAATCATTTCAATTCCTTATTTTCCTTTCAATTTGGTTATCTCATTTCTAAGTCTATATATTTCCTCCATAGCTTGTTCTAATGTTTGGAACTCCTAATCATGAGAAAAATTTTCTTGTTATCTTCCTTTTTCCATAACCTCTTCTTTAACTAATTCTTCTTCTCTTTCAAGCTACTCTACCTCTCTCAATTATTACTCTATGTATCTAATGTTTCTGAGGAGATCAATGTCCTTAGTGAATCTAGATGGGAGAGGTGACCATTCTTCTTCTTCTACTTTAGTAGATCCTTCATCAGTAGACCGTTCTTTTATTTTAAATCCATCAAGATTTTGCTTAAGCCTAGGTCCTTTATTTGGTTCTTCATCATGATTGATAGCTATGGTTAATAATGTTTTAGTGGCATTTTTTTCTTCATCCTTCAAGATATCCTAAGAGGAGGTCTCCTTATTTTTGACACTATGGGTTTCTTCCCCTTGGTTTTCATTTTCCTTGTAGGAGGGGTGACTAATGGAGTTTGTGTTTCTTGTGTATCAGTTGATAGGGGAACTTCTTCTTGTCCAATATGAGACAATGTGGAGAAATCAAGTTGAGGTGAGCACATAATGGGAGAACGAACATGTTGTTGTGGGATTTCCTCCTCTGTATCAGAAGGAAATAAGACTAGTTTTCTCCTCTTCTTTCCTATAGTAGTCTCACATGGATGTTCATTGGCTATGGGCAGACTAGTAACACTAATGCCCTCAACATCTTCCTAAATAGTTTGTTTGGGATGCTCCTCAGGGGATTTTATCTCATCAGTTCCTTCTTGCTATGGTGCAATATTTTATAGGGCCAAAATTACTCTGAAGTGAGGTCAAGTCTGATAGAAGATATTCCTTGTTTAATTATGAGCCATATTAGGCAATGATGAGATAGGTATGTTTCATTACCCTTTTTATATTCTTTTTACATTATTTATAAGACATTTCATGATAAATTAAGAACATTAATGACTCTATTATGTCTTAAATGATTTAACAATTTGAATTAGAAAGTGTAAATTATGGAATACCTCCCCTCACAAGTCATGTACTTGATAATATATGATGATATATATATTCATTCTATAGGTAGACCAAGTCTTTCCACACCTCCTTTCTTTAATACCAATATTTCATTTGCCTGGCAAAACTGTTGCCTAGCTTCTTGGCCATTGGGTCTATCCTACCAATTTTCCCCCATGTTTGGTAGCCCAATTTCTTAGCTCACCAAAGTCTTAGTAAATGGAAATGTGATTACACATATAGTGGCTTGGTTTCCATCAAAATAAATTGTAAATTCCCTAGCAAGAGGCTCTAAAAAATGTTGCAACCATTCAAAATAGGTAGTCCAACCAGATTTGTAGAAGACATCCCAACTGGCTTGGTCTCCTCATAAGTTCCTATGGTCTGAGGGCCCTTTCCACACAATGAACCCTCCCATTTTATATTTTATGTTAGTCCCTTTAACCAATATTCAACTACATACTCTTTGGACCTATGTAAATCTACCTATAGTAGGTTTATTCTAAAATGGAAAATATGGGGTTTGTAGGTTGTAGGGTTTAGCTCAATAATGGTGGATATGAGGTTATAGGTTGAAAATTATGGCATATTAAGGGTTTCCATGGAATGTGAGGTTTAACTCATAGCATTCTCCCCCCACTTGAGTTATCATGTGTCCTCAGGTGATGTGGATTGTACCATTACTGATATATTATAATAATGAATGACATTTTAAATAATGAAAGATATAGTTTACCTTTTAATAATGATGTTTTGAATGTGATGCCTATGAAGTCACACGTGTTTTGGCATTCAAATACATACATGTGAATGATTAATGGGTGTAATGATTGGGTTGGAAGTTGGAACTAGAGTTAAGTAGACCATTTATGAACTGATTTGAAGATCACCAGTGGTTAGGTGTTGATGATGCCTATAGCTCACATGCATGTGATGTAGGATAGTCTACATGGAATAAGGGTCAAAGACTTGGAGAATAAATGATTTTTGTCCTACCATAAGGTTAAAATTAAAAAATTAAGTGATCTAAATAATGGGATATTATATTTTGAGTAGGTAGTTGAGGGCATTACTTCTTAATGACCTTCATTTGGATGAACTAACTGATAGGAGTTTAGATGATGCTTATGCCTTAGAGGTTTTGTGCCTGGGGGCTTGGTTGTAGTAATCAGTAGGGTCTTCAACATAGAACCTATGCACCAAAGAAATTTGAGATCTCATTGGTCAACATAGTGAAATGATCTTCATAAAATGACCAGAACTAAAAATGGATCATAAGTGTTCCTATAGGCAAAATTATGGTCTACAATATTTCCACATGGAAAGGGAAGTTGTATGTCTTGTTGTGGCTCTATAGCTTGGTATTCAAGGATATTTTTAGGTAATAGATATGAAATTTTCTACCCTTGTGTTCCTATATTCTTCCATGAGGTTGTCTGATGACTTTCATGTAATACCCAAAAGCTAATAGTCAATCCATTAGTGAGAGCTATAAGAGGATCTATCTTATATGATCTATATAAGGGTAGAATATGAATGAGAGGGTACCTAAAATAGCTACAAAAGTTCTTTTAGTAAGCTACAAAGTGATGGCCAACTATGTAGAAGGTGCCCATAATATCTATTAAAATGCTTATAGCAACTACAAAAAACCTATGTGAATAGTTGGGATTTGAGGGATTACCTTTTCTCTACTTCTTTTTTCACATTCTCTTATTTATTTTCTTACTTATAAATAGCTAGCAATCTAGTTTTCTACTTAGGGCCTTTTTAAAAATCTAGGTAGCCAATAGACTGGTTTGCTACCTCAAAGCTACCAATAACACCCAAAATGGGTTTTCATTATTGGATTTTTTATTTTTTATTTTTTTTACTCTAACTACTATTTGTAGTAGAATGTTTGTTCAGGGTCCTAGCCAAGTCACCTGGAAATGTGACTTGTCAAGGACTAGGTGAAGGTCTCATTCATCATACCAAAGGAGGATAAGGATGTCCTCCTCTCCTTCTTCAACTAAGTGTGGATTGGTAAATCCTTCCTAAGTAAGTAGCTTTTTGTACAACTTGAGTCTATGGTCAATGACCAATAGATGGAATCTCACTGGATCAATGGTTTGGAGTTGGGCTACTCCATTATCAAAAACATGCTCAATATCAAAAGGACCAAGCCATTTGGTCTAGAGTTTACCCTTGTGGTCCTTATATTTGAAGTCAAAAGGAAGGGCCCAATCTCATGTATAGAATTGCCTAGTCTTAATGTGACTATCATGCTATCTAAGAAATTTCTATTGTATAAGTTCTATGTTATATAATGTCTATTGTCTATATTAATCTAAGGCATTCAATTTTATAAGCCTTTAATTTTGGGCTTTAAATATATCCATCCCAAGTTATAGTGTTTTTCATAAGGTCTTGTGCTCAAATTCAATGGGTAAGATAGGTTTCTTTCCATAGACCAACTCATATGGAGTGAAGCCTACAGTGGTCTTCCATGTGATTTAGTAAGCTCACATAACTTTAGGAAGCCTAGTCTCCCATTCCTTACAAGATAGATTTATAGTCTTTGTTAGAATATTTTCTAACTCCCTGTTAGTGACTTCCACCTATCCATTAGAATATGGATGATATAGAGTTGATTTATTATGCCTAATCTCATATTGATAGATTAAGATAGTAATTAAATTAGTAGTGAATTGGGGTCCCTGATCAATGACTATTTCATGTGGCATACCATATCTAGTAAATATTTTTTCATAGAGGAAATATACCACCTTCTCATCCCTAACATGCGTAAGAGCCTTTAATTTTACCCATTTAGTGACATAGTCAGTACTGATAAGGATGTAATCTTTTTGTTAGATTTTAGATCAAAGGTCCTACAAAGTCTAGGCCCCACTTTTCAAACTGTTCAATCATCATCTAGGGCTAAAAAAACATTTCATATAAACGTGTGGGTCTCCCCATATGCTAACATTTATCAAAATGAGTAGTATATCTTATTACATATTTATGGAGTGAGGGACAATAGTATCTTGTATTCAAAAACTTTACTACTGTACACTTGGTTGTAACGTATCCTCCATAGGGTTCATCATGGTAGGTTTTGAGGATATCTAGAAATCCATCTTCTCTAAGACATATTCTAATGATAGAGTTAGGCCCAATACAAAAAATGAATCTAGACAACCATGAATATCTAGAACTTTTGTAAATTAATGCTCTCATTTTTTTAGGGAGGAAGTATTGTAGAAGTAACCTTGTTAGCAATATCAGTATACGAAGGTGTGGTAAGGGTGAGAGAGAATAGGTGCTCATCTATAAATGAGTCATCCACTATAGTATCATCTTCAGAGGTTTGCAAGCATGATAAAAATTCATCCACTACATTGTCCTTACTAGGCTTATCTATAATGGTAATATTAAATTCCTATAATAAGAGAAACCATCTTATCACTCTAGCTAGAATAGATTATTTGTTCATAAGGTACTGAATGTTTGCATGGTCTACATGAACAAAGACCTAATATCTTATGATGTAGTGATGGAATTTTTTGATAGTATAGACTACTACCAATAACTATTTCTCAATAACTATGTAATTTAATTCTACTACATATAGGTTTTTGCTTTCAAAATAGCTAATATAATTGAGTGCTTCCTATTTTTGGTCAAGCACATCTCTGAGGGTAGTATATCAAGAATCTATGTGAATTTAGAAGGGAAGATTCTAACCAAGACAACATAAAATAGGGGTGGTGGTTAATAATTTCTTCAATTATTTGAAGGTTGTATCACAAGCAGGAGTCTAGATAAATTTAACATCTTTAGCCAAAAGAGTGAACAATGGTGCTACTAATTTACTAAAATTGTTGATGAATCTCTTTTAGTAACTAGCATATCCTAAAAAAAAACTCTTGACATCTTTCTATTTTGGAAGAACATGTAGGTTTTTGATGATGTTGATTTTTTTAGGGTCAACATTAATTCTTGCAGCAGATGCATGGTGGCCTAAGAAAATACCTTCTATCATAAGCATGTAGCATTTCTTGTGGTTGAGAGATAGATGGTGCTCTTGAAAATGTTGCAACACTTTTTATAGGTTTTTGAGACATTCATCAAACGTCTCTCCATAGATAGTGAAGTCATTCATATATATTTCTACACATTCATTGGCCATATCTGCAAAGATACTCAGGACAACCCTCTAGAATGTGGCCAGAATATTACATAGCCCAAAGGGTAATATAAAATAATAATAATTACCATAGGTACAAGTAAATTTGGTCTTTTCCTAGTCCTCAGGAGTAATTTTAATCTATTTGTGACCACTGAAGCCATCCAAAAAGGCAAAATATTTATTCCTTACTAATGTGTCTAACACTTGGTCAATGAAGGGTAGAAGAAAGTGATCCTTTCTATTTATTGTGTTGATTTACCTTTAATCGATGCATACACACCATTCTCTATTTTTCTTTGGTATAATTACCAAAGGTGACACCCATTCATTGTCAGAGATAGGATATATAAATCCAACAGTTAAAAGTTTTTGTAATTCCCTTTTGATTATTTCTCAGAGAAATAGATTCATCCTACGTTATGGCTATCTAATTGGTTGACACTCTTATTTGATGTAAATATGATTTGTGCATGTTTCTAGGTTGATTCTTTACATATCCTCATAATCCCATGAAAAAACATGTTGGTTGGCATGCAACAAGCTGACTAGGTGCTTTCCCTCTTTTAACTCCAACTTGATAATAATAAGCAATGTTTTCCCTAGAGAGATTTCAATTTATTGTGAGAGTGTTTTAATTATTTCCATATTTATAATGGATCTGGTTTGGCTGCAACTATGAGGCAGTAGCTGGTAGAATGTTTTTTTTATAGATGCATCATAATTATCTAATTCTCAGAAGCTAGAAAATGGGCACTTAACACATTGCAAGTGGTTGATATCTATAGGAGTTTGATAATTTTTCTAAATAAAATTGGAGAGAATGGTATCTTCTTCCTGATCAACTAATGTGCATGCATGGTCTATCGTAAATATAAGAATCAAGAAAGGTTGATCTCATGATCTTCTTTAGCCCATAATGTAGGATATGGTATAAAAACCAACTATGTTGGGGGATAAAAAACAAACTACTTAGTGTGGTAGCTATTGGATATCATTATGTTACCTATTCTGTAGTTGATGAAGGCATCAACTGTGGTAAGCCAAGGTCATCCTAAGATAAGGGGGTATCCACCCAAATTAGACTTAGGTTGTAGCACAATGAAATCTATAGGATACTCCTAAGAATCTATAGTGATGACAAGATCTTTAATGATTCTCATTAATCTGAATATAGACCTATCAGCCATTTATAGTAGTGTAGATGTGGGATGAATATTATCCAACTATAATTTATGCATAGTTTTGGTTGTCATTACATTTATTGCAGCCCCTAGGTCGATTAATGTGTTGGAAAGTTACTAGTCATGGATCTAGACTATTACTATCGAGCATCTAAGATTTGAATACTTCTTTGGTAGAGTGTTCCCCAACATGATGTCTGCTACCTAACCAATCACATGCATATTATTGTGATCTTTTTTCTTCCTTCATGGTTTTCATAGATAGAGGTCTCTAATAGCTTTGGAACATATGGGTACATCTTTGATGGTGAGGAATAGAGGGATTTTGATGCAAAGGTTCTTAATCTATCCCATAAAATCAAATTCAAGTTTAATTATATGGCATTAAAGGTTGAAACATTCTAGAAATGGGAGGGTTATTTCATCAACAAATTTATTTGCTATTTCAAAGAGTTCTTGAGGTGATGGAGATGGGTTAGCATGTTCTTCTATGGTTTTATCATCTAACTCCATTATTATGGGTGGTAAAACTTTCCTTGAATGGAGGTGAACTTCATTGATGTTCACTATGTATGTTAGGTATTAAATAGGGTCAATACTAAATGTAGGTTACACCAACCTATTTTCAAGATTCTATATGAGTTGGGCAGGTAGCTAGTTAGGCTTGGGTGTGGCTTATGTATTAGGCACAAGAGCAGGAGGTTGTTGTTGCTATTGTAGAGGACATCCTCTTAGAGAGATTCCCCATGGCTAGTTAGGTCTTTAGGGCTATTGTCACTAGTTTGTGAAGGGTGGGCCTTGGGGTGGTTTCCAAGCTTGAATCCAAGATGGGGATACATTTTTTGAAGCCTACCGAGAGGTGGTGGGGCAACTTGCTTGAGGTGGATACCAACTAAAATTAGGATGTGGAATGTTCATCCAAGGACTAGTTCAATTGGGAGTAGCATTTGTCAATTATGAATTAAAGGAGGTAGAATTTTAAAAAGGTGGATTTTGTCCCATTCCTTGATAAGGTGGTCATTGAATCCATGGATTTATTTATGCAAAATAGAAATCTTGGTCACTATCTCCTCCTATAGTGTGTAGATCTAATATTTTTGGTTTTTTAGCTGTGATGTGAGCTACTTTAGCCCAAACCTCATGACATCTACAATCAACCTTTTTCTTCTTATAGTCTAGATATTAAATGGTCAAAACTTGATCTAAAGATGCTTGATTTTATCTTGAGTGTAGGCTATCTAGTTGGGTTTCCAAATGGTTAATTATATCCTATTTCATGTCTTGTAATAGGTTATTAACCTCAATTTTTGATAGGTCATTTGAAGCTACCAATGGAAGCTTACTACTCCTGACTTTATTTATGGTAGATATAAAATAATTCTTGATCAGCTCTTTGATATTTGAGAATGGTAGGTGATAATATATCCTTCACTCATTAGGTCCAATTCTTCCAAAAAATATTCTCTTACTCTTTTCAAGAAGATGAGTTTTAGTGGTTCTTCCCCAAGTGCACTTTTCTTTAATTTTTGTACACTGAACATGAACCGTTCAATATAGTCCTCTAAGGATTCATCTGCCTCCTGAGTCATCCTGAAGATGTCATTTATTTTATATATTATTTATCTTCCATATTCTTGATACTTGGATAAAATATTAGTTTTCATGTCCTCCCAAGTGCAGACCAAATTACTACCCAATCCCATAAACTAGCAAAGTGCTGAGTCTTTGATAGTAGCTAGAAAAAGTTTCAATTTTTGTGTATCCTGCTTATAGTCATAAATTCTATAGAGGATATCAAATTCTAAAAATAATGTTTCTAAGTCTTTTGATAATGTACCTATAAAATTATACAAAGTTGAGGGTAGGATGCTTTTCATTTGTGTTACACCTATTGCATCTAGAATTGGAAATTAAAAAGTAACTATGTCTGGAGTCCCATTATCCTCCATAAACTCGCCTTCTCTACTCATGATGGATATTCTTGTGATATGGATACCAAAGGTACTCAGGATATCATCCTCAAACTCTATGTCAATCCCTTGGCCAGTATGATAATAAATGTTTATCTGTTGATCCTTAATCTTTTTACTAGATGAAGGGTCTAAATATTCTTCTGAGCTTCCTTTGATTTGATCTAGAAATCCTTGCTAAAATGTTATAAATATGTTACTCTCTGAAGTGTCTAGTATGTGTAGTTCCTCTCCTTCATTTCTTCTTACTAGCTCAGCTAATGCTTCTTCTACTTTTATGTCCTTTCTCAGAGCCAATAATGCTTCTTCTATAAGCTACCTCCTTTAGTTTGTAGTGTTCTCTTCTTCAAGATCCTTTCAACTTATGGTATATTCTTCAATAGGATTCTTAGTTTCTATAGGTATTTGTGGTTCTTTTCCGACATCAACTTGTGTATTTTTTTGGTAGGAATATCCCTTGAGAATCCCTTTTTCTATATATAAATGTTATGCCACTCCTTTAGCTGTCCTATCCCTTCTTGCATGATTTTTTTTCATTTTTATGTGTTTCAAGGGGGTTGTTTCAAACCAATTTTTTTTTAAAAATAATGCAAAAATAAAATAATGCCAAAATAAAAACAATATGAATTGAGATTCTAATTCTAGAAAGCAATAAAAATTAACTACTAAAAGCAGGAAAAATTATTCTAGAAAGCAGGAAATGAAAGCAAAAAAATTAAAAGAACACTTCGTCAAAAATAAATCACTTTTGCAAGAAATAAAGTACATGAATTAAGTAACTTATGCATTGTTTACTTATATAAACATAGACATTTTTAATAAGACACCATAGTTTCCTCATTTGACTTGCTCAGCTAGAACTATATGTCTAGGAACTTAGACATCTAGCATAAGACATTGCAGTGTCCTCACTTGACTTGCCCAATTGGGTATAATAGTGCATTAACCAAATAAATTTTTAATGATTGATTTTAGAAACTATAATTGACACACTCCTTGGAAATGGTGCTAAAATATTGTGTAGACTAATTACCCAATGATTACCAGATTCACCAGTCTAATTAAACATTAATTGTCAACCCAAAGTGTGTAAGATTTTCAAGAGTGTTAGCACTATATATGCATTACTGATTTAGAAATAAACTTGATTTTCCAATTATAGTATAATGAATTTATGTTAAATTTACCAAATAGATATATTATGAAACTAATATGATAGAATTATATAACTATTCCACACTTATATACCATACATGCATCACACTTGTATAATTAAACTTGACAGTAAAATCAGCTTACACAACACACTAATAATTAAAGATGGTAAGGATATTCATAGCATCTCATTCCAAGGGGGGTGTTCCTCATTTATAACTAAGCTCCAATCCCTTTCTAAAATAAATCACAAACTTCTTACAAATTCAACTTTTTCATTACTCAATTTTGAATATAAATGCTATAGTTTAAAAACTTCTACTATTACCTTCTCAAAATTATCTGACTCTTAGTCTGATCTAGGTCCTACCTTTAAATATAAAATGTATTTTATTGAATATTAACTAAAAACACCAAACTAAGAAAAAATACAAATACTTAGAAACTACACCAGTCAACCTTCAAGTGGTTAGTAGTCAAAGTTACTTATTTTAGGTTTGACTAGGTTAAAGATAAGGCATATTATTTTGCTATTTTATTTCCTTTTGTCTTTTCTCATTATCCTCGTCTTTCCCATATTTGGTATCACATCCAATGTCTCTTTGCATATAGGGAATCTATAAAATAACTATGATTCTTCCCAATCATTCATTTGGTTTCCCAAGATAGCTAGATGTGTCTACAAGATCTCTTCAATAATGACTTTGCTTTGCATAGTGGCTGAAAGCACTCTACAGTATCTGCTAGAAACTTATAGGTGAAACTTTCAGTTGATGTGAGCATTCTATAGTGGCTGAAGGCAACCTATAGGTGAAGTCTAAAGTTCTTATGGGTATCTTATAGTGGTTTTAGGCAACCTATACCTGAAGCCTACAGTTGTTATGAGTATTCTTCAATGGCTATAGGCAACCTCTAGGTGAAGCCTACAATTAATGCAGGTACTCTGTAGAGGCTATGAGAAACCTATAGATGAAGCCTATAGTTTCTACAGGTGGCCTATAGTAGTTATGTCTTAACAATATTATATAGATTTTCATGATCCTTCAAATTCTTGTTCGATAAAGTCACACCAATATAATTAAATCAAGGAAAAATATCAATAATTCATAACATAACATAACACACACACACACACACACACACACACACACACACACACACACACACACACACACACACACACACACACACACACACACATGCACAGACACACACACACACACACAAGCGCACACACACACGCACATGCACATGCACATGCACACACACATGCACTAACACACGCATGCACACACGTAGGCACGCACACACGCGTGCGCACACACACACACACACATCAATGAACATACAAAATCATAACTTCATTCATTCATTTACATTAGTGACACACACACACACACACACACACACACACACACACACACACACACACACACACACACACACACACACACACACACACACACGTGCACACACGCACACACGTGCACACGCAAATGCACACACACATGCACTAACACACACATGCACACATGTAGGCACGCACGCACGTGTGCGCACACACACACACACACACATCAATGAACATACAAAATCATAACTTCATTCATTCATTTGCATTAGTGATGGATAGTTATGAGATTTACATATAAAAATACATAGACTAAGCATGGATGAGGCTATAAAATTAATCAATTGGTGGCCTCATCACATGCCTTGAACATTATCTACAAATTTCATGTCTTAATGACTTTTATATCGCAAGATCCAAGTCTTTAGAAGTTAAACAAGTAGAATGAAACATGCATAGGAACATCAAGTTAAAGCTATGACATTTAATTGTTGGGATTTAAAAATACTTGAAAAGTAAAACATATGAAATTAAATCAAATTTGGGCCTCATAAAATAGCCATTTGAATTCAAATAGTCCAATATCAATGGTTTATGTTTGATCAGATCAAAGATCTAATGGAGAGTGATAACATGATAGTGTCAATGGGTCCCAAAGATCTAATGAAGCATGTTTATTCATTAATTAATGATCAATAATGAGCATCAAGTTAAAAGGTTAGCATTATTGGTTGAATATTTTGTCGATCAACATACTGATAAATAAAATAGGTCTGATCAGAAAAAGTAGGAATATTAGTCATCCAAATGTTTAGGTTTACCACATCAAAAGGGGATTGATCTCTCCTCTCATCAACAATATATATATATATATATATATATATATATATATATATATATATATATATATATATATATATATAAACAAAAAATAATACTCAAGGGTAGGACAAACCATCCATCTCTCTTTCTTTAGAAATAACGTGTGCTGATCAAAGGAAAAACTTAAGGAAAATGATAGAAAGCACTCCTCTTCTTTCAGAAGTACTATTCATCAAGCCACAAGAATACTCCAAGTAGTAACAACAAAATGTAATAAAGAATGTAATAACTAGCAAATCTAGATGTAACACAAAGTCTTCACTTGGATTGATCAAGAGTAAGATACGAAGGACAATGAGGGCGCAAAGTCGCCCCAAGGTCCTTTAGACAGAAATGAAAATAAAACACATTAAAGGCAATAATGGGGGCACAAAATCTCTCCACAGTTGACTCTTCAGGACACCTTTTTGACTGTTGTCACTAATTCTGCTTGTTGAATTAAAGGAATAGAAGATATATTGAAGAAAAAGACATAATAAAAATTTCATCAACAACAAAGATATTACAACACAAAGTCTGAAAAACCATTTGCTTTCTTATTCCAATAACAAAATATGATAAACAAACTGAGCTCAAAGTCTCAGAAGTGTCTTTCAATTTAGGCAGAGTTTTGTTCTGATGGTCAAAAAAGAGATATATTTACAATAGAAGAGAGTCCCTTATATAGCCTCTTCAAGAAGGACTCGAGAATAGTAACACATCATGTTGCATTGAAATCTGTTAAGAAGGCAAGCTAGAAATTAGGGGCATCTACCCATTTGCTTTTCTCAATGCAGAGAAACAAGTCACGCTAATGAAATTTTACATCTTTCAAAGTCCACCTGGTGATCTAATCATTCTTCATCATTCTTACTTTTTTGGTTATTTAAATTAGGTCCTAGATTCAATTTGATGCTCTATTCTTTAGTCACTTTCTGCTAGTCTTTAGCAATTGATAGGTGGCACATTCCACTGCTAAATAGGTGAAAACATGTGGCAACTTACATGGGACTTTGAGAAAATTTTATTGATAGAGGCTTTAAAACTTATTAGAAACTCAGAATCATGGGTGTAGACACTTGTCACTCTCTACAGATTTATAATGGAGAAGGTGGCAGTTTCAACTTGCTTCTTGAGAATCTTGTAGAGCATGACACATGTCAACTTCCATTGCATTTTAGAAACACTATAGAACTATGCATAACTCATTTGGATTCATGTGGATGATGCCATTTGGCATGTTCCACCTAACTTACAAAGGGCACATGGTAGCTTTCATGGCTCTTAGAAGTAAAGTGAAATGAGACTCGAAAGATGACATATCCTTTGAGAGTGTTGTGGAAGATGACATGTGGCAGTCTCTATTGCGCTTTAGCTGCCTTTGAAAACACTCAAGACTTATTTTAGATTCATGAAAATGATAACATGTGGAAATCTTTGTTGTGCTCAAAAATTCTTAGGATGAGCTTAGAAACTTATTTGAAACTCAGACGTAGACATGTGTCACTCTCTACATAGTTATAAATGAATAGGTGACAGCTTCCACTCATCTTTGGAGAGTCAGGTGGATGATGGCACATGGTGCATTTTACTTTATTTAGTAGCTCACTGGGGGTTTACCATAGTCTTTATGAAAACAAGAAGTAGGAGGGAGAAATTATAGAGATTGACACTTGTCAGCTTCCACCAAATTTTCTAGTTCTACTTCATTTAGTCACTCGTCCCTAGGCCCACCATGGTCTTTTCTTGAAATAATGAAGTTAAGGGAAGAGGTTATGTATATTGACACTTAGAGGCTCCCAACAAGCTTCAAGAGTGACACATGGCAATATACACCAATTCACAAAAACAATGTTTAGTGGGGCTCAGCTGTCGACACTTGGTAGCATCCATGGGATTTTGTTGGGCTTTTGTCTCGATCTGTTTGTTTGCCTTGGTCACTTTTTGCCACAAGAATTCCCTTCACAAGGGCACTTGTGTCTTTGACTCTTGGGGCACTCCTTTGAACTTTGTCACTTGAACCAACTGTTGAACCAAGTTTTGGTTCAATGGTTCAAACAAAGCCTTGAACCGATTGATGAACCATTTGATTGATCCAAAGGATGAATCAAAGTGTTTGAAACAAAGTAGATGAACCAAATGAGTGAAACAAAGTGTTAAACCACTTGATTAAACTCACCTTTGAACCATTTGATTTTGAACCAAAGGATGAACCAAATGTTGAACCTACTGTTGATGCTTGCCGATGGAGATTTTTATTTGAACCAAGGCACTAAACCAATCCCAAAAATGACCAAGTGTTAGAAATCGATTCTTTTGATTGAACCCACATGTAGAGTTCATAGATTTAAGCCTAAAAAATGAGTAATTTGAATTCCCAAGAAAAATTTTGAAAAGGGAAGAGGTAAATTTGGTCTTGTAGGACCAAAATGGCTCATACGTTATCCCAAAAAGAGTGACATTTTTTGGGGGACAATAGCTGGCTCCTATTGGGGAACTTCCTTTAGATGAGAACTTGGACCAATTGAGGGGAGTAGAAACCAAAATCTCAAGTGCCTTGAAGTGTGTCATTGGGCTACGGATTCATGCTACCTAGAAATGGAAGACATCAAAAATAGAAACAAACAAAACAAAATAAAAATAAAAATTATACAAATATACATATATATAGATACAATGATCTGATACTTCAAGAGTTAAAGTGTTTCAGATGCTACCTATTGTGAGGCAGAGAAAAGAGGTGCCATCTTGATATTTTAGTAGAAAGCTATTTACACCAATGTGCTAATGAATTATAAGTGGGCCTCTCCAAAGGGAGTCAAACTTTCCATGCGTCCCCTTTGGTTCTCTTCTTTTGTCCCACAATAGGACTTTATCCCCAATCTAGAAATCACAACTTTTAGCCTTCTGGTCAAAGAGTTTCTTTACTAGACTTTGATGAGCAACAATTATGTCCACCACCATAGTTCTCTATTCCTCTAGCTTAGTCAGGCACATGATTCTTTTATCAAGAGAGCTTTCATATGTCTAATCTTCAATTGCCTTTGCTAATTTCAAGGTTGGCAATTCTAAGGTGATTGGTATCTCAGCATTGATACCATAAAGAAGTTGAAAAGGAGACATACCAATTGCCCTCTTTGGTGTGATTATGTCTTCCCATAGAGCATCAACCAATGCTTTGTTCCATGTCCTTTGATTATCATCTGCTAATTTCTTGATGATAATTACTAGGTTTTTATTGCTAGATTTAGCTTGTTGATTCCCTTTTGGAAAATAATCAGAAGAGTGAGAGAGTATAATTCCATAATGAAAATAGAATTATGTAATCTCTTGAGAGGTGAAACAAGCTACATTATCAGTAACAATTTTGATTAGAACTCTAAACTTGGAAATGATATTCTCTTTGAGGAAGTTACATAAAACTTCTGAAGTAGCATGATTAGTTGCGATTGCTTCTACCCACTTGGTGAAATAGTCAGTTATTGTAAGGACATAATCATGTCTAGCACTTGAAGATGGGTTTATAGTCCCAATAAAATCAAGTCCCCATTGTTTTAAAGGTTCTTCTATGATCATTGGCTTGAGAGGCATAACAGCTAACTTGGGTCTTCCAACAAATTATTGATAGAGTTCACATTTTGTCACCCACTTATGTGCATCTTGGAAAAGAGTTGGACAGTAATACTTGGCTCATAGAATCTTGTGAGTAGTCATAGGTGTAAAAAAATGTCCTCCACAAGCCAGATTGTGGAAAGATTTAAAAACCTAGCTTTGTTACTCTTTGTCTACACATCGAAGGAATACTCCATCTATGCTTCTCTTATACAATCCATTGTCCCAAAGGACAAATTGGTAGCTTTCAACTTGATAGTTCTCATTTCTTTGTAAGATAAATGAGTAGGACATTCACCATAAGTAAAGAAATGAGTGATACCTGAATACCACTCATTGGTAGTGGAGACAAAAAGTATTGTTGGTGTCTCTTCCACTTTAGTTTCTTCACGATGTGTGTCTTCTGGCTTATTGTCAGCAATTAATTGTCATAGGCCTTTACCCCTGACCAGATTTTTGAGCTTGATGTCTAGATCAAACTCTTGGATCTTTGCAATCCAATTACCTCTTTTCGTGCCAAACTCTTGCTAAGTTAATATAGACTTGACTGTAGTGTTAGGAACTAAGGCAGTAGTGTGTGAATTCAGAATATAGAAGCGGAAATGTTTGACTACTTTCACCAAGGCATAAGCATGCTTCTCTATATTTGAATACTTCATCTCATGATTTTTGAGAGAGAAACTCATGAAAGAGATAAGATATTCCATACCTTATCCTATTGAACAAGAATTGCTGAAAGAGTATGTTCAGACACATAGATGTATATGATGAAATCTTTGTTGTAATCTAGATAAACCAAGGTAGGGGCATGAGCAATGGTGGTTTTGATATCCAAAAATGATGATTTGCCTTCTTTAGTCTAGCTGAAGATGGTCTTCCCTTTCGTCATGTTCAAAATGTGTCTAGTCTTCTTAGCAAATTTGGAGATGAATCTCCATAAGAAATTCACCTTTCCAAAGAAAAAATGAATAGCATTCTTACTTGTAGGCAAATTAAGTTCTTGAATATACTTGGCTCTATCTGAGTCAATATTTATGCCTTATTTGGACATAATGTGTCCAAGGAGTTTCCCTTTTGTTACTCCAAAAATAGACCTTTTAGGATTCAAGGAAATACCATTCTAGTGGCAGTGCTCTAGCACTTATTATAAATGGCATACATGATCAGATCGACACTTTAAAAATATAGTCAAGTCATCAAGGTATACCACTATGAATTTACCAATCTCATCTTTGAAATCTAGATCCATAGCTCTCTAAAAGGTAGCACCAGCATTTATTAAACCAAAAGGAATTCTTCTATATGTAAATGTACCCCAAAGCATGGTGAATGCAGTCTTGTGTTATTTTTCTTCACCAACTTCAACTTGATTATATCTTAAGAAGCCATCTAGCATTGATAACATCTCTGAACCTGTCACTGTTTGAAGCACTTGATCCATAATTGGTAAAGGATAATTATCCTTCAAAGATGCTTGATTCAAATTTTTTAAATCTACACAAATTTAAATTTCACCATTCTTCATCCTTATAGGCACTATGTTTGCAATCCATGTAGAATGATGGATTGGGAAGATGATTCTAGCATTTAACTTTTTTTGTATCTCAGAAAAAATAGTACCTGATATTTATGGATTATATTGTCTAGATTTTTGCTTGTATGGCATTGAGTTAGCCTTGAGAGGAATCTCATGGTGGATTTCATCTGGTCTAAGAGACTTCAGGTCTTCATAAGAATATGCTAAGACATCTATGTATTGACAAAGTAAAGAAGTGAACTTGAATATTTTTTTAGGGGTGTAGCACTTACCAATATTGATCATCTTGGGATTTTCTTCAGTAGTCAGATTCACTTGATCAAATCCCTGAGAGAAATTTGAGTCTGTTTGTTGTTGTTTGATAAATCTATCATGCTTGTCAAATAGATTTTCAAGAGAAACTAGGCCTTTGGGAATTTTGTTTCCTTTTAGCTGTAAGAATTCTTCATTTATATCTGAGCTGGATTCAGACACAGATTCATTCTTCTGAGATTCACTACCTTCAAAACATAGTTGTTCAAAATTATCTTTTCATTCCAAGAAGGCAATGATTTGATGATCATCATTGAATACTTACTAATGATCAGCATTGTCAAGAACACTTGGTCTATAGACTAGCTCAATGGTATACCTATCTTCTTTGAAATCTGAATGAGGAACTAAGAGAGTTCTTGAAATAGCAAGTGCATCAACTCTATCATTAGACTCTCTGGGTATGGCATAAATGTTGAAAGCATCAAAGCTTTTAATTTGGTCCCAAACCAAGTTACGATAGTGGTGTAATATTTCATTCTTGGTTTGGTATAAGTTTCTCACTTGACAAACTACTAATTTAGCATCCCTTTTGGCATGAAGAAACTTGATGCCTTTTTATTGAGCAGCCTTCATGCCAAGCAACAGGGATTTGTATTCAACTATATTATTAGTGTTGCTAAATTGTAATTTGTAAGATGAAGGGAACATATCTCCTTGAGGAGATATCAAAACAATCCTAGCTCCTAAAATGGTAGAGGAATAACTACCATCAAATTACAAAGTCTATATCTCATCTGATACTAATTTTTCTTTAGACTTTCCTTCATTAGAGATGGAAGATCCTTCTTGGTCTGTACTACAGCCTACTAGTTTTTCTGCTATTCTTGTTGAACTGATTTCTGAGTTGATACTTTCAAGTGTTTCATGCACTTCATCTATAGATAGAAAATAGTTACCCATACCTATAGATTCAAAAATAATTTGAGATTTAGGGGCTGATGTCTGGGTGACCACATATTTTTCTTCCTTTTTAGGGAGCAACCGCTTCATTACACCTTGTACAGGGATCCTTGCTTTAGATAGATCCATGCTTAGTTCTCCTCCGACTTCCTTGTAGAAATTTCATCCAAGCAAAATGCCATAAGATGTTGGGACATTAGCCACCAAGACAGTCATCTTGATTCTCTTGTCTGGAAAGGCTAAAAATGCAAATTGGGCATCTTTGATTTGCCCCAACAATGGTACTTATTCTCCATGGAGAAACATCTCCCAAATGTCTTGGTTAGTGTGAGACCAAGAGACTCAGCTACTTTACCTGGCATGACATTATCAGATGTGCTTGAGTCTATAATACAGTTACTTAGCTTGTGGCCATTAATTAATAGGGAAACATAGAAAAGTTCTATTTTTCCAAGAGTAGTTGGGGGAGTCATGACTAGATTATTTGGAATAGGCGTGTTCTTTGGAGAATCAGGAGTTGCCTTTTTAGCCTTTTGTCCTATAAGGATAGTTTGGTTTTTTACATATTAGACCAGCTTATTCAATTGATCAGGATTGGACTACAAATATTCAAACTCAGACATTTATATTTTTGTCTTTTTGACATGATTGATTATGTCAAATGGCTGAATTGAGCTAGGTATAGAGAAAGGTACTTCAACTTTTTGATTTTTAAGAGGGATGGGAAATGAGATGGTTTGTGAATTTGAAGTAGGAGGGGAAAGTGAAATTGATGTATTTACCTTTTGGGTGATTATCGAGTTCTTTGATTGAAAAGGTAGAATGGTTCCATGCTTAACAATCGTGACTATTGGCTACGGTTGCTCTTCTATCTTTTCTTTATTATCCCGCTGGACTGATTAGTTTTTAGACCTAGTAAACACTACATATGATCCATCAAAAGCTTCTCCTTTACTTCTGGGTTCATCCTGGTAGTTTAGGAAACCAATATGGGAGTCACCAACTGATTCTTCTTGATTGTCTTCAAGGAGATCAATTTCATTTTCTTGATTCAATTCAGGCTGGAAAGAGAATTCTGATTCTACTTCAAGATATCCCATTGTTGAATTGGTTGGAGGAGCTTCTAGGGTAAGTTTCTATTGTGGGGGAGGAAGGCAATTTTGTTGCCCTTGGTTCTTGGTAGCATTTCCCTAATATGATTGATTTGGGAATGTTCTTCTGTATGAAGGAGCAAAAGACATTCCTTGAGCCATTTGGTTTTTGAGAACAAGCAACTTATTTGCCAATTTTTGCACCATTGGATCTATGTTGTCTATAGATGCATATTCAAAAGATGATGAAGCTCTATTTCTATTTGGATATCTTCTTATCTTCCCTACTAAGATGAGATCATCTTCTACTTCAGTGGCCAAATGTTGAGCTACAGCAAGATCTATTTGACCAGCACGTCTCAAAAGAAAACTTACTTCAGGTAGCTGAGAATTAATGAAAAATCATTTGAGATTCTCAGCTATAGGTCAAGTAATTACTGGAGTTTTGTTTCTTGGTTTTTCAAATTTGGCTATGAAATCTCTCATAGGCTCATAAGGATCTTTCTTCATTTGTGTAAGTTGAGCTAGAAGTGCATGTGCATCTTCTACAGGTTTGAATCTAGCTTCAAACTTATCTTTGAGAGTATTTCAATCAGTAACTGACTGAGCCTGTAGATGATAAAACCAATCTATAGCAACACCTTGTAGTGTTTCTACAAATAGCCTAACTACTACATCTTTAAATTCTACTCTAATTACTCCACAAGCTATGCTAAAGGCTGCAATGTGTTCATCAGGATGAACTTTTCCATCACCATAGAATTTGGGGAAATTTTTCCTAAAACTGCATGGAAGATCATGTAGAGGTGGAGTAATATTGAGAGGACTAAAATCATTACCCCAGGGGCCTTAAACTACCATTATATGATTATGAAATGGAGGGATAACAAATCTTAAAGGGGTAATTATTGGCAAAGCTTTATTAACAGTAGAAGTAGTTATTTCGTCTGGCAATGGAGATCTTACTTTAGTAGGAGGAAAGCTATTGGTTCATTGGAGATGAGATGGTGAAAGAAATAGATCAAAATCACTTTGCTGTACTAACTCAAATACAGGGTCAACAATACCTTTAGCCCTTTAGCTTCGTGTATACCTTGAATCTGCCAGATTGTGAAACAAAAATGGAAAAGAATTGACCTTGCTTTAGTTAAAGCTTGAGGCTTTAAACTATGCATTATTTCTCAGTTAGTGTGGAGGTGAATGGATATATTATAAATGGATAATGGATTTTATATCCCTAGCGGAGTCATCAAAAATTGTTGGTTAAATATTTTATCAATCAACGTATTGATAAACAAAATAGGTTTGATTAGCCAAAGTAGGAAGATTAGTCATCCAAATGTGTAGGTTTACCACATCAAAAGGGGACTGATCTCTCCTCTCATCAAGGGGAGGTTCCCTATAGATAGGTTATATATATATATATAAATAGAAAATAATACTCAACAGTAGGACAAACCATCCATCTCTCTTTCTTCAGAGATGATGTGTGCAGATCAAAGGAGAAACTTAAGGAAGATGATAGAAAGCACTCCTCTTCTTTCAAAAGTACTATTCAGTAAGCCATAAGAATACTCCAGGTATTAACATTAAAATGTAACAAAGAATGTAATAACTAGCAAATCGAGATGTAGCACAAAGTCTTTACCTGGATTGCTCAAGAGTAAGATACGAAGGAAAATGAGGGCACAAAGTCACCCCAATGTCCTTTACATAGAAATGAAAATAAAACACACTAAAGGAAATTATGGGGGCACAAAGTCTCTCCACAATTGACTCTTTAGGACACCTTTTTGACTGTTGTCACTAATTTTGCTTATTGAATTAAAGGAACAAAAGATATATTAAATAAAAAGACATAAGAATAGTTTCCTCAACAACAAAGATATTATGGCACAAAGTCTAAAAAACCATTTGCTTTCTTATTCTAATAACAAAATATGATAAACAAACTAAGCTCAAAGTCTCAAAAGTGTCTTTTAATTTGGGCAGAGTTTCATTTTGATGGTCAAAAAAGAGATATGTTTACAATAGAAGAGAGTCCCTTATATAGCCTCTTCAATAAGGACTCAGGAACAGTAACACATCATGTTGCATTGAAATTTGTTAAGAAGGTAAGATGGAACTTAGGGGCATCTACCCATTTGCTTTTCTCAATGCAGAGAAACAATTCACGCTATTGAAATTTTACATCTTTCAAAGTCCACCTGGCGATCTGATCCTTCTTCATCATTCTTACTTTTTTGTTTATTTGAATCAGGTCCTAGATTCAATTTGATGCTCTATTCCTTAGTCACTTTCTTCTAGTCTTTAACAATTGACATGTGGCACATTCCACTGCTAAATAGGTGAAAACATGTGGCAACTTCCATGGGACTCTGAGAAACTTTTATTGATAGAGGCTTTAAAACTTATTAGAAACTCAGAATCATGGGTGCAGACACTTGTTGCTCTCTACAGATTTACAATGGAGAAGGTGGTTTCTTTTTCTTGCTTCTTCAAAATCTTATAGAGGATGACACATGTCAGCTTCCATTGCATTTTAGAAACACTATAGAACTATGCGTAACTCATTTGGATTCATGCGGATGATGCCATTTGGCATGTTCTACCTAACTTTCAAAGGGCATGTGGTGGCTTTTGCGGCTCTTAGAAGCAAAGTGAAATGAGACCCAGAAGATGACATATCCTTTGAGAGCCCTATGAAAGATGACATGTGGTAGTCTCTGTTATGCTTTAACAGCCTTTGAAAACACTTGAGACTTATTTTAGATTCACACGGATGATAAAACATGGTGGTCTTTGTTATGCTAAAAAATTCTTAGGATGAGCTTAAAAACTCATTTGAAACTCAGACGTAGACATGTCACTCTCTGCGTAGTTATAAATGAACAGGTGGTAGCTTTCACTCACCTTTGGAGAGTCAGGTGGATGATGACACATGGCACATTTTGCTTTCTTTAGTAGCTCACTGGGGGTTCACCATAGTCTTTATGAAAACAAGAAGTAGGAGGGAGAAATTATAGAAATTGACACTTTTTAAATTCTGCCAAATTTTTTAAGGGAAACATGCCATATTTTGAATACATTTGTTAGTCAAACAGATGCAGACACTTGGCATGTTCTGCTTCATTTAGTCACTCATCCCCAGGCCCACCATGGTCTTTGCTTGAAATAGTGAAGTTAAGGGAAGAGACTGTGGATATTAACACTTGGAGGCTCTCAACAAGCTTCAAGAGGGACACATGGAAATATCCACCAATTTGTAGAAACAAAGTTTAGTGGGGCTTAGCTGTTGACACTTGGTAGCATCTATAGGATTCTATTGGGCTTTTGTCTTGGTCTGTTTGTTTGCCTTGGTCACTTTTTTCCATAGTAATTCCCTTTGCAAGGGCACTTGTGTCTTTGACTCTTGGGGCACTCCTTTGAACTTTGTCGCTTGAACCAACCATTGAACCAAGTTTTGGTTCAACAGTTCAAACAAAGCCTTGAACTGATTAAAGAACCATTTAATTGAACCAAAATATGAATCAAAGCATTTGAAACAAAGTGGATGACCCAAATGAGTGAAACAAAGTGTTGAACCACTTGATTGAACCTGCCTTTGAACCAAAGGATGAACCAAATGTTGAACTTGCTGTTGATGCTTGCTGATGGAGATTTTTGTTTGAACCAAGGCACTGAACCAATCCTGAAAATGACCAAGTGTTAGAAATTTATTCTTTTGATTGAACCCACCTACAGAGTCCATAGATTCAAGCCTAAAAATGAGGAATTTGAATGCCCAAGACAAATTTTGAAAAGAGAAGAGGCAAATTTGGTCTTGTAGGACCAAAATAGCTCATACGTTGTCCCAAAAAGAGTGACATTTTTTGGGGGACAACAAGCATATCCTAATATGAATGCATGGCTAATAAGTGGCAAGATCTCAAGTGCTTATTAGTAGATCTAATAGTGTATGGTGACTAATAAATTTAGTGGACCTAAGTAGATTGATGGTGTGAGATCCATCATACAAAGTAGATCTAATGGTGAGTGATGGGTCAAAAGGTAGTGAATCTTGAAGACAAATTCATGGGTTACAATTGTCTCAACCATGTTAAACTATAAAAATCGCTATGGCTTGCATCCATTCATATAGAAAAGAATCAATAGTGCATGTGTATGCTGAGAAAGTATATATAATGGTGTGTAAGAAAACTAATTGATGGTCAATATTAAAATTTGAAACCTAAGGGACTTTAATGGAGAGGAAATGTGACCTAAGGTCGAACCAAGGTAAATACTTTAAAGGATGCCATTAAATCTTAGTCGATACCTTTGTTATAGGATCTAAAGCATGTAGACTCAATTTTCTTGTGTTTTTAATGTCTCATATATAAGTCCTTGGCTCCCACAAGCTCTAGAGGTAGAATAGGTTAGTTTAGACCTAATATGGTTTAATAAATAATCTTTATAGTTTTTAAGCTATTCATTGACATATTGAATATATGAAAACCAATAATTATATTAGTTTTTGATCTATAGTAAGACCTATGCTCAAATATTGAAGTAGGGGTAGAAATTAATGGTTATGAACAAATGTCTCATATTTTACATGGTCACATCCTCAACAAGTAGGTACTTACCACCACTAAAAGTAGACATGGCATGGCTCTATTCAAATTCAAGGTGTGAGGACTTTGTCCTTATAGTGAAAGAAAATGGAAGGTGGCATGGAAAATTAAAGAGAAGAGATATAGTGGTTAGAAAAGTATTTTGAGAATTTGATACTATTCAAATATTAAGGATATTTATTCCTTGAAATGATCATGACTCATCATCTACAAAATAGACTCTTGTCCTTTAGTGTATTGCTCAACCAATGAGAATAACTTGAAGACTAATTGGAGCAAATGTAGATTAACTTGTTGATGAAGGGCTAGTCTAAATTTGATCAAATATGGTTCAAAATTTATCAAAAGTTGTTCAATAATTTAATGATATTTATTTATGTGCTCCCCTCTCTCCTTTATCCTATATCTCTTGTTATTTTCCATTTTATAAGCTCTCTCTTATTTTTTGAAAAGAAATTCTCTCTGAATTCTAGAAGAGTAGAGACTCTCATTTGATAAGGCTATACCCTATCAAAATTTATAAGAAATGCCTCTTTAAAAAATAAATACTTTATTTACCTATCTCTCCCCTCTAAATTATGTATAACAAATCTTGTGCATTATGGCATTGTGAAGAAGAATCTTCTATGCCCATTATCCTTCTTTCTTTTTCAATTTTAAGTGTTTTCAAGTTAGTTGTAAGTCTAGATTAGTGTTATTTCTAACATTTGATGTAAGCTCTTATTTAGTCTTATAACTCCTCTTTTTTTTAATCCATTACTTCCTAAACCTAGTCTATGAAACACTTATGTAATTATCTAGTTATGTGAGATTATATGAGCTAGCATTGCCTTATACTTCTACAGTGTTTACTTCATGCTTATGTGAGTTCTCATTTAAGTTTGGTGCATCACCTAGTTAACTTTATTAGGATCCCTTTCCCCATTTCTAACCATTTTCTTAGTTTAAACATTAGTATAGGTGATCTATCAAGAGGAAGCTATCCTTATCTAAAGGTTCAACCCCACTATAGGATACCCATAGCCTAGGGTTGTTCCCATAGTGTAGCTCAATTGGTGAGAGCCTTAAGAACCCTCTCCAAGGGTGAAAATTGAATCTAAAAAAAGTATTAGGTTTGTTTAATTCCTTAGTATGATATGTTTGGACTTTGGGTTTTACTAAATATTCTTTCACTAGATGAATGGTTGCATGCATAAGATAAGTGAATGATTTATAAGTTTTATTAAATAACTTGTATTGATAGGTGTTAAGTAAATATTGATAAACATAGTTGCAATTAAATATCACATGGTTGATAAAATAAATTATCACATATGACAATGAAATATAAATATTTAATCTCACATTTCATCATTGGGACCTTATTTTATATGTTGAATATTTTCAAATGTAATTATAGGTCCATTATTGATAATGTATTGATCTAGTGAAAATTTATTTAAACATCCCATTAGATATCATGAACCATTTAAAAAATAATATATCCAACTTAAAGGAATCACCCCCAAAGTTATATGGAAAAAATTAAGCACCATCAAAAAGAAGTCCTCAAAATAATCTATATAAGTTAATGTTGAGTAAAGGTGAACTTGAGTATCCCCATGACATTTAAATAATTTAAATTTTGTAAGATCATATCACATGAAAAATTCATGTAAAAGATATCATTTTGAATATGGATACGAGGCATTATATTTTTTTTCATGTTTGATTTAAATATTTTATATTGTAAAGATGAAATACTTTTTGCTTTTGTAAACTCCGTATAACATACATCATAGTTACTAGCTCATATTTAGGAATGGTTGTACTTTTGATAGTTTTTTTTAAAGGTTAAATCTTACTATTGATGTAGTCTATGTTAGGTTGTGGAGCTAAAAGCTTCACTAATGCAAACAGGGAAGGAGGTTGCTGAGAGGTTGCTGAGTGTCACAGTCACTGGCATCGGTTAGGCCAACTGATGTTAGCTAGTGGTGGACAGGAATGCAACCGATGTCGACAGGAGTTGGCTGATGTCAGTCATCTCCAAGTAGACAGGGACCAATGTCGGTCACCTGCGTATTTCAAAACTATGAGTGTTACGGATAGTTTGTTAACGAACCAATTGTTTGCATGTAAGAAGGCTAATTATAGTCTTGAGCTGTGGATCTAATTATTGTAATTAGGTGTCTAATTATTGTTTTCATGAGATCTATATAATAGACTCATGGGCTGTATTGTAAAAGTGTTCTAGTTTGAGTTGAGCAAAGTTAGCTCCTTTTGTGTGTGAAGTGAGCAAGGGTGTTCCTCCTAGTTCCACAGTAGTGCCAAGTGTGAGTGATGGTTTTGGATAATCAGAAGGATTATTCATGTATGTAGGATCTTGGTCGACAGGTGTGCAAGGCCACATTTGGAGATCTACATGGTAAGTAAGATCATTGATCTGTAGGTGTATGTGTGTGCAAGGTCTAAGGTTTGTAGGTGTGCAAAACCAGGTTGATCTATAGGTGGCAGCAGAATCAAGGTGACAACAACACAATAGGGAGCAGGATCATGCAGGATCTACTTGGAGTACGATGTGTACTCAGTTGGAGAGCAAAGAGGAAGGCAAGGTAGTTCCTTCCATAAGTAAGATCATTTGGGTTGTAGGTTATTGCAAGTTTAGGGTAGATCTACTTGGAGTACATTGAGTACTTGGAGTGCGTGGAGCACTTGTGGAGTGCGTGGAGCACTTGTGTACTGGCAGTAGTGGATACTGACTGGTTGGAGGTGAACACCAACTCTGTGTTTGAGTTGTGTGTTGGGACCGTAAGAGAGAGAGAGAGCTTTGAGGAAAGAATTACTATACACTTGAGGTGTGGGAAGCCTCTGAGAGGTGTGAAGAAGTGGCATCTTCTTTATTGTATTCTTTTCTGGATGAGTATTAATACAAGTTGTGTATTGTCTCTCATATTCTGTGTTGTTTCTAGTTTCTAGTTACTTGTTACTTCTGGTTTAATTCTACATCTTAGTTGCTTGTATATGGTAATCAATGGTGCTTTCATGGGGTACCTAATAGTTGGTATCAGAGGGAGGTTGTTGGCTCATAGCTTGATACCACTAGCAGTTGGTATCAGAGCTAAGGTTGCAGGGAGCAGGTTTTGTGTTTGGTTACAGGTCACTCTCAGGGGTTTCTAATTGAGTGGGAGTATAGCAATGACAGAAGAAAGTAATCTAAGAATGGAGAAATTGAATAACATGAATGGTTAATTATGGTGTCATGGAAAGAAAGAGCAGGTAAATAAATATTGTTGGTTGGTAGCAAATCAGCATGAAGAAGTAGATGTTGCAGGTGTTGTTGTAGAGGATGCTCTGGATAAAGTTGAATCTTGGTTAATAGATTCTGTTGCCTCTTTCCATGCAGCCCCAAGTAGAGGGGTTGGTGAGCCTTGTCATAGTGTTGGCAAAGGGGAAGTGTTGCTGAAATTGTAGGTGGCCAACACATGGGTGTTGAAGAAGGTCATGCAGGTCCCAGTCTTGAAGATGCAGCTAATTACTTCAGGAAAGTTGGGTGATGAGAGATGCACAGAAACTCTCACAGTGGATGCACTTGAATTAACATGTGGTAAGAAAGTAGGTACTCTTTATTTACTTGCTTGTATTACTAATTCCACTTCTATTGCACAAGTGTGGCTTTGTAGCCTTGGTCACATAAGTGAGAAGGGAATGGATGTTCTTAAGTCAAAAGGGAAGAGTTTAGCTTCAGAGAGCATAGACTGAGATTTCTGTAAGCAGTGGGATGCTACAAGAAAGGATTAGATTTATTGTAGGAAAATGAAGACTGATGTATTTGATAAACTTAAGAACTAGAAAGCCTTGGTGTTCTTGGAGGAGATGATGAATAGAGACCCATGGATGGGGCTGGATACTTCTGAGTAGGGCAGTTTGGACATGGGTTTTGATTCAAAGGAGCTCACGGGTAAAAATTCATCACTCATAGGCATACACAGGTACCGGTGTCAGTCAAGGGTAACTGACACTGAACAAACAGGTGCCAACATCGGTCATGTGTAGACCAGAGAAGTTGGTGGTGTCGGGTAGGTGGAGATTGACATCAGCAGGATAACCGATGTCGGTGACCTAGACAATTGCATGGAATCGACGTCGGTCAGATGTAGACTATGTAGTGACTGAGGTCGGTCACTGAGACAGATTTTGGGTGGATAGCAAGCTGTCAAGGAGTCTCAAACACCCATGGGGAGGACTGAAATTATAAGTAAGCCTTAAATTCATTATTTCTCTTCTTTATACTAGTTGCTGACTGTAGAGCAGGAAGGATCCAGGAAACAGTGGGAGCATGGCATGAATAGGATGCAGGACCAAACGAGAGATTTGGTAGGGTTTCCAGCTAGTATGAAAGCACTAAGATGAATGGATACCTTGGTTAAAGAATAGAGAGAATGGACATGTGAGACGGAAGGCCAGGTCATATAGTCTTGAGAAAGCTGCAAGATAGTGGTACAAGTTTTGATAGGTGGATGACAAAGCAGGGCTTTAGTCAGTGTCATTGTAACCATTGTGTTTGTCTTACCAGGTGGATGATGGTCATGACATTATCCTGTTATTGTATGTGGATGGTATGCTAGCTAGTAGGTTCGTACATACAGGGTTTTGCTAAGCTAAGGGTAAGGTTAGTTCAGTGGCATGTCATGAGGAATTTGGATCAACAAAATTCTTTGGCATGAGAGACATGGAAGATCACAGGTTGATTTTGTCTCTAGTGGGAGCTGATGTGAATCAGGTGTTGGTGAGGTTCAATATGTAGGATGCAGAACTAGAGCACACCAAGGGTTGGATAGTTTAGTGTCTGAAATTACATGAGGTTTGGTATAGACCTGAGTTTGCCCAAGCAGTGGGTGCTGTCAGAGAGTTAGGAGCCAATTTAGGGAAGTGGGTTCTCAGGTATCTGAGAGGGACCAACAGCAGGGATTCATGCTATGCAGGGTCAGGACTTCACCACATGGGTTTATAGGTTTGGATGTGGCAGGTTACTTAGATGACAGGAGGTGCACCAAAGGTTGTGTGGTGGTTGGTCTTCAAGGTTGAGCTTGAAGAGGGATACAAGCTAGGAAATAGATTAGACTGGGTACAGGTATAGGTATAGTGCAGCTATTTATCTCCAAGTGGGATATTGTTAGGTTATGGAGCTAAAAGCTTCACTAATGCAAACAGGGAAGGAGGTTGTTGAGAGGTTGCTAAGTGTCATAGTCACCGACGTCAGTTAGGCCGACTGACGTCGGCTAGTGGGGGACAGGAATGCAACTAACATCGGTAGGAGTCAGTCGATGTCGGTCATCTCTAGGTAGACAGGGACCAACATCGGTCACTTGTGAAATTTGGAAGTGTGAGTGTTAAGGATAGTTTGTTAATGAACTAGTTGTTTGCATGTAAGAAGGCTAATTATAGTCTTGAGCTACGGATCTAATTATTGTAATTAGGTGTCTAATTATTGTTTGCATGAGATCTATATAATAGACTCATGGGTTGTATTGTAAAAGTGTTCTAGTTTGAGTTGAGCAAAGTTATCTCCTTCTATGTGTGAAGTGAGCAAGGGTGTTCCTCCTAGTTCCACAACAGTGCCAAGTGTGGGTGCTGGTTTTGGAGAATCATAAGGATTCTTCATGTATGTAGGATATTGGTCGGCAGGTGTGCAAGGCCACGTTTGGAGATCTACATGGTAATTAAGATCATTGATCTGTAGGTGTATGTGTGTGCAAGGTCTAAGTTTTGTAGGTTTGTAGAACTAGGTTGATCTGTAGGTGGCAGCATAATCAAAGTGACATCAACACAACAGGGAGCAGGATTAGGCAGGATCTACTTGGAGTACGGTGTGTACTCAATTGGAGAGCAAAGAGGAAGGCAAGGTAGTTCCTTCCATAAGTAATATCATTTGGGTTTTAGGTTGTTACAAGTTTATGGGAGATCTAATTGGAGTAAATTGAGTACTTGGAGTGCGTGGAGCACTTGTGGAGTGCGTGGAGCACTTGTGTAATGGCAATAGTGGATATTGACTAGTTGGAGGTGAACACCAACTCTGTGTTTGAGTTGTGTGTTGGGACCGTAAGAGAGATAGATTTGAGGAAAGAAAGAGAGATAGATTTGAGGAAAGAATTACTGTACACTTGAGGTGTGGGAAGCCTTTGAGAGGTGTGAAGAAGAAGTGGCATCTTCTTTATTGTATTCTTTTTTGGATGAGTATTAATACAAGTTGTGTATTGTCTCTCATATTCTGTGTTGTTTCTGGTTTCTAGTTACTTGTTACTTCTGGTTTAATTCCACATCTTAAGTTGCTTGTATATGGTAATCAATGGTTCTTTCATGGGTTCCTAATAGTCTATATATATATACAATAATTTTCATGGGATTAGGAGTCAAACACTTAAAACAAAGTGTATAGTATGTGGGAACACAAGTACAAACCTTAGGGATGTTTACATGAGAAACATTTGCATTCATAATTTTTTAAAATTTATGTATAATTTCATAAATGAAATTAGGTTTTAAAATAATATTTTATTTGAAATATTTAACAATGCATTCATTAATTATTTATACATTAAAACTCTATATTTCACAATTTTACATTCACTAAAGACATAGTACTCTTATTAATTTATCTAATGTAAACCATGATAACAATTGAAAAATTAATACATAAATGTATATGAACCCAATGGATAGGAATGGTGAATAAACACTAAAATGATAATCTGAAAATTGAATAAAACATAATATAATAAGGTTGTAAACCCTAAATTGAATGTTCAAATGAGTTAGGGTTCACCTTTTATATTTACCCTAATTTTGGTTTTATACAAAATAACTAATAAACATTTGCAATGAATAGATCTAATGATATAAGTATGAAATTATTATTTTTAGATATATCCAATTAGATGAAAATATTATAAATGAAAAGTGAGAAATAAATTGGATATGTAAATTAAGTATAAAGGATAATAAATGATCACACATTATTGATGTAGTAGAAATCTAAGATTTGGAATCTATAATGTGCCTATGTAAATTGACTGCATATTTCTCTTAAACTCTGATTTAAACTTTGGATCCTCTTAGATCATATCATGATCTAAATGGATTAAATTTGGTTATATTTGCACCATTGGACCTCTCTCTAGTTCACCAAGTCAATTTAATGTAGGGTTATGAAATCTAATGTTTTTTATCTCTAGTTCATGTCTTATTTTATGATCATTCTATAATTTCACTCTCTTATTTTTGAGTTAGAATGTGTTGAATTATTAATTCATATTATTTGAAGTATATTGACACTCAAATTAATAATGGGTACAAATTTAGGTAACTAGTAAAGATGTGTTACAAATTATGTATCCCACATACTAGAATCATAAGTCCACATAATTATGAGTAAGTGTAAATGGAATACCACAAGCAAGGGTTTTGAAAATCCTCTTTTTTATAAGTGATGATAAAAATAAATGAATTATAAATCATTAATATTTTTAATTTTAGTGAGATATATTAAAAAATCCTTAGAGGTTCCTAGGCGAATTGGATTCACAATGGTGGTGAATCAGTTTGGAAGGTGATTAATTATTTAGGCAAATCAAGTGATGAAATGGTCAAATAAAGATTTTATGAATAAAAAAATTATCTAAATGTAAATATTAATATATTTTTTTATTTCTCTTAAAAATTTATGAAATTTAAAAAAATCATCACAATCCAATTCTATATGCAAAAGTTATGGCCTCAGGAAGTTGGCTAGTTGATAGTGCACTTATAGATGAACATCTGCATGATGTTGATGGGTTTTAACATAGTGATGGAAATCAGCATGATTTTAAAGACCATCCACATGATACTGATGGTTTTTTTCACCATACAGATGACCATCAGCATCATAGGGACATTTATTAGCAAGTACCCTATCAACTAAGCAACTTTTGCATATGAACTTAGTTTATGATTATGTTTTTTAAATTGCATAATTTTTAGAGAAGAATCAAAAATTTTAATAATATTTATGTTTTTATGGTTTTTTATGTCATTTTAGGTTGTAGATGGTCATCATCAAATGCAGATGTCTGCCAATATATGCAAATAGTCACCAACATATGCAGATGGCCAT
>JARHVA010002408.1:1297500-1315000 GCA_037957365.1 Torreya grandis
TTGGCTCTTTACCTTCTTTAATAAGTAATAATATTTTTTATTATCCAATTTTAACAAGCACAAGGTTCTTAAATTCACATTGAAATTTCTCCAATGCATAAACCAAGGTCATGATGAGTTCATTTAATAATACATTTCATGATTTAAGAATACATTACATATTTTAATGTATGAAACTTTAGATTTGGAAAAACAATTTATCTTTAGAAAGGGTCTTACATCTCCACTCAAGGAAAGAACACTTCATAACTCTTACAATTATTTTGAGAAACTCTGTATGGAAAATTTCAATTATGCCTTTAGATCTTAATTATGAGTCACATAAGGAAATGAGAACAATTTATTCAAGACCACCTTCAAATAAGAATAAAATTACCCATAAATAAGTGGAATCAACTATTTCATATAATAAATAAAAGATTCCAATTAAGGTCCTTAAAAAAGGGAAAGAATCAAAAGACATGGGTTATAACGTAAAAGCTAATATTAATGCACTTATAGTAAATAAGAAACAACCACTTAAGTCTGATAGTTTCAAATATTGACCAAGTGATATTTTACAAACACTACTTGATAAAATACTAATCAAATTACCTCCTAATCAATATCCTCCTCCCCATCCAATGAAACGAGTGGGGGCAAGATCATTTTGTAATTATCCTTTCATCAATGGACATAGAGTTAAAATTTATTATGCATTACATTAAAACATTAAAAATATTGCATTAGAGGATTTATTACATTTTAAAAAGTTGACACTATGGCAACAAGACCCCCACCCCCTCTTTTCATCTTCTTCTACTACACATTTGACAAAGACTGATATATCCTAGGACGTTTCTATAAAGAAGGAAATGGTCCATCAGGCTTCTAAATACATGGTCACTATGATAAGATATTATTATAAATACATTATACAAGGATAAATGCTTCCCAATACATTCATATCAAGGATCTAATGTCCATTTAATCACTTATTAGAGGTGAACATAGAGAAGGTATTGTTCCAAATGACAAGAAACAATTTAATAAATGCACAATTAGTTTTCTTAAACATTTGGGACACATTGATTGATATTTATAACATACACATGAGGATTCCATGGGGCATTTTAATGTTTCAATTTCTCCCAAGCCTAAGATAGTTAATACATTATTCTATGTACACAAGTATGATTTTACAATAGAACAATCATTGCTGAAACAAATAGAAGCATATTTTGATAGCATTAATCTTAATATTAATTTACTTTCCAATAAGGTTTAAGTACATATCATAATTATAGATAAAATGGAAATAAAGTTATAGTCACATCATCTCCAATAAAAGTGTGAGTACCAAAATTAAAATAAGTAGTTAAAGATCAAGGATTTATAACATCCATAGTTTTATATATATATAACAAATACAATACAAAGTTTCAACCATAGTTTAGCATGAAAAAATGTAATGAGATCCATAACTATGTTATATCTAACATGAGAACTAGACCAAATACATAACTCATCAATGACTTCATTAGGAAGCATTTTATCTACTTAGTATTTGGTTAGAAGTGGATCAATATAGACACACCCACACACACCTATCCACATACTTCATTATGGCCTTACTATCAGATCTATCACTAACATATGCCCTTACCTGAGTTCCTACATAGGCTATAGAATTGCCACTGCCTCATTGGGCAATTCAACAAAAGTTTAGTAAATAGAGTTAGAGAAAAAATAGATTCAATAGAATACTCATCATACTAGGCTTGCTTAAAAAAGATATACTAATTCAAAATTAGCAAGGAAATATAAAGGAAAAAGGACTATTTCAAAAATCAATGCAAAGCCTTAGAACATATTTTGAATTCATAAATAAGTATAGGATGAAGTTGAGCATGAAATTCTTAAGGTAAATGTGTATTGTTAAGTTTCATGAGATGTTTCAAAATCCATGCTTATGTTCCATTTTAGAAAATCTTACCAATCAACAAGGAAGTGTTACAATCACATGTCTACCTAAAGATTTTACTTGATTTATAACATTCACTCAAGGTTACCCTTTTATTTCTAATAATTAGCATTATGAGTTTCATATGAGTTAAAGGGACTCAATACTTTTTAATAGTTCCAAGAACTAAGTGCACTTATACTAGGTTTTCTTTTAAATTATACTTAAGAGAATTAAACCTTTTCATTTTAGGTTCATGACCTTAGACTATACATAACATTATTTTTAAAAAATTTAGATTATAACTTTTATTTTCAATACAATGATATAGTTTAATTTATTAATTTTCCAATGATCAATTCCAAATATGGAGAAATTTATCCTCCATCACAATATTCCTTGATTTGGAATAACCATTAATTTTTAAATCATTTACTTACTCAACTTATTTTCCAAGTTAATTTTAGCAAATGCATAAGATCTATATAACCTTAGTTGTGACTTAATTCTAAGAGATTATAAGGAGTTGTCCCAAAACAATCCATTACACTTCAATAGTGATTTATTAGTTTCCATTCAGAGTGATTGTCATCTAATATTATTTAGAATATTTATATAACTTTAATTACTATGTAACTCTTCTATTTTAACCCTTATCAGAGATTATAACAACAATTTTAACCTTCATGTATAAGTATTATGATGTTTATAATCTCTTTAAGACACCATATTATAATAACAAGGATTTCATCTTATTAATGCATATAAGGTTATTGACCTAATATCTTCCTTAGAAGTTTCAAACAAGATCTCATTAATTATTCCATATCTTAAATGGAGATTTAAATAGATAAAGTTAATGGAAAATTTCTTATAAACTTAAAGTTACTCATCACATCATAATAATTTGTTATAATGATCAACACAAATTATCTTTCTTGATTAATAACATTACTCAATTTCAATAAGCATAATGATAATCCAATATGAATTACTTAAGGTAATATTGACTTTCTAACTTACACTTGAGATATAATCTCAAACATAAAAAATATCACTTTCCAATCCTCTTATGCTCATTAGCATCAAAAGATTCATGTAATATCACAAGTAACTCTTACAAACTATGTTTAAAACAACTATTTAAAACCTTAAATATCTAGTTAGTTCAATGCCATGAATTCAATTATAATTAATTTTAAGAAAATCTATGAATACATATTTATTTATAAGATAACTAGATAACCAATGCAACTTTGAAATTACAATGCAACAACTCTCTAGGTTTGAACTTCAAAAGTTTCATTATAAATATACTTATTATAATAACAAGAGAATAGTTGTAAGTACATATTAAAATCATATAGCTAAATTACATAATATCAAATGCCTTAATGAACTTGTGTAATTCCATTTACAAATAATAATGCAAAGGATAATTTGATACTTTGAAGATTAACTCTAATCATAACCATATATCAATCTTTCAAGTTTTATCTAAATAGGAAAGATAAACATAAAATTAATTTATATCATATTACAAATATAATGAATGTAATTAATTATATAAACAATCTAATTCATCTACATCCAATTGTCAAAACTTAAAGAAGTGTATCAACAATATTTCACATGCAATCTAATGAAGCTAAAACTACCTTGCCAATCACAATGATCCAAACCATAAGTGGCCCTAGACCACCCCAACCATCAACTAGATATAGAGCAGGGAAATAGAGAAATGGTGTACAAAGGATGGTCAAAACAAATTGGGATTGACATAATAAACAATCAAATAATAGAAAGAAATAAACCACACATTAATATTCCATTTAACCAAGATCTATTAATTTAACACATGATTATGACTATCACTCATTCCTTTAAATGTTTTGATTAATGAGCCATATTTTATTTCAAGAATATGATATAACTTGTAATCCATATCATGCAATTATATTTCAGGCATCCTCAAATACCATTTTAACATATATTAATGAGTTAAAATAAAAACTCTTTAGAAAGAAGGCAACAACTTTATCCAACCAAAAATGGCAAATTAACATGCAACATAAAGTTACGGTTCAAAGTTTTACCAAAATAAACTTTACCAAAAATGGAAGAAGATTCAATCATTATTAAACAATTAGAATGATATAAACAAAATCATAATAATAAAAGAAGATAATTGATCATAATTTCCAAACATAAATCAACTCATGATGAATTTGAAATGACTAGAATCACACAAATAATCCAAATAGGATTTAATACACCCACACCAAATCATAATTTCTAAAATCATGAAATATAAGTATGTCTAACATAATCATATAACTAAATAATAATATAATATTATTTTTACAAAAACATAATAATCATTTTGAAACACCTACAGGCTCCAAAATGTCATTGCCATAAATCATAGCTACTATTTTACAATGAAAATTAGGTTTTGATATTAACAAAATAACATTACCTAAAAACCTAAATGACCCAGCTAGGGTTTTAAATATAAATAACAAATTTACAAACTAAAACATAGTCAACTAATGCACAGTTTTGAACTTCATAAAATGTCATAATTAAATGATAATAATTCCAATAATAATAATAATATCTTTACACATTTTAAACCTAAAACATGCCATGGCTGAGCTATATAGTGACCATCATCTGAAACAATATAAAAACTTAAATCCACTCAAACCAATTACAGTTCCAACTATAAACAATATTGTACATGCCAACATATAAATGCCTATGTTTATGGCTATTAACAAAAGTAGTTCACATGCATAAAATAAATAAAATAATGCAACCCATAATTTAATACATCACTTACTTGGAGTCCTACAATCGACCATAGAAGATAGCTTCCTTTCCTTCAAATGCTTCTACGTTGCTACCAAAGAACAATGCCAAAGAAAACATGAATCCACATGCTTCAACAAAAAAGAGTTGAACCATATAGCCAAAATGAACCACATAAAAACTCTATAAAATTCCCACATGGATAAAAAGATACATGATTAAATATAGTTTAAACCCAAGAAAAACTCATGTAGATAACTGCATGTTCATCCCCCTTGGCTACCATGCTCAAGATATTGATAAAGCATCCCCAAATTGTAAGGCTTTTAAAACAATCTAATAATGACCAAAAGAAAACATAAAAACCATTTTTAAAGATTATTGACCCAATATAATTGTTTGACAAGCCAATGCCATGACCCTATAGTTGAATTGGAAAATAAAACAACCATTACTAATGTCACATCCCAAGGTGGGTTCTAACCCCAATAATACCTTAGCATAAATCCAATCCATGACTTATTTATAATAAAAAATGAATGCCACAAGAATTTATAACCAAGACAAATCCCTTAAAGTAATAGCATTAAGCCACAAACCAGATAAAACACATTGTTAATAGCTTTCAATTGTATTAAAGGTTTATATAGTTCATTAAAACAAATAAGACAAAGATAATTATGCAAGGTACTAAAGAGTCCAACACAATGAAATTTGACTACAAATATTAGAGAATTTGGTGACCAAACCAATGTTAAAGTCATAAAGTCATTTAAGCTAGATGAAAACATAATGAACAAAAATGACTAAAAATGATCACATCAAATAGCCATTAATAGTCATAAACTAACATAACTCAACAAACTTGACAAGTCCAGAAGTCAAAATCATCTATTAAAGTAGTGATTGTACAAAATCCAAAACTGACTAAAAAGCAATCAATAATGAAATTGAACTTAAAACAATAAACACTTAACACTTTAATCAAGTAAACAAAATGTCTCAAGTAACAATACCATCAAGCTCAATTTTATAATAGAATTTACTATTTTAGTTTCATCCATGTTATTTATCCACATTTATTTGTTGCTCAAGTTTGAACATAACCTAGCTCAAGTACATGTCCCTATACTCAAATAATAGACCATCAATAGTATCTAGACACATAAAAATTAATAAATGTAATATCAACATTTAAATAATACATCTAAACTAGATAGTAAATCACTAACTGATTAAGCATAAATATCCAATGCTATAATGAAAAATATATAATTAATTGTCTCAATAATTAATATAATAGATCAACATAGATATCAAAACTATATCACAATATTAAACCAAATAAATATGTTTCAAATTATTCATAACTAAACTATATCAACAAATGAAATAATTTTAGGTCAAATAGGGTCATGATAAGATTGAAACAAGTCAATAATATTACACAACAAAATCAATAAAAGGAACCATTTCAAATTGTTGTGAAAAAGACTCATTAACTATGAGTATAGTGCATTTTTAATCCCAAGTGGTTGGTAAACTAGATTTTGTATAGTATAAATGATTGATTCTAATGGTTTCATGGTCTAGTTTCATATACACATGAATTTTAATTCAAAATTAAAATTATTCTATGCATTTCATCTAGATAATATGAATGATAAATTTACAAACATATAATTCAAAAATTAAAATGTGCAAGCATAATATGAACATAAAAAAATCACATCATATATATCTCCAATAAACATTTATAGTAATAAAAATCATAATCAATAATGGGATAATCCTATTCCTATCCATTTACATCATATACATCACCTGTAACCATAATAGAGGAAGGATCGATATCTTTTGTATGACCTCAAGAAAAATAAATATACTACTAACCTAGCCTAGAGTCTACCTTTCTCCTCAAGTCTTCTCCACTGGAGATGGACATACTCCACAAAGATATTTTGAACCAAATCACTTATAACTAGTTGGGGAGGCAATTGTTTCCTCTCTAGTTGAGCTCTCAACTCATCTCTCTCTCCTAACACTATAACACAACCCAAATATGAAACAGCCACTTGATCAAATGGGGGTTCATGGACACCCATAATATCATCAACATGATTTAATATCTCACTTCCTATAAATTCTTCATGATGTTATCAGTCAAGATCAAATAGAGGCATCCACAATAGTCATCTAGTAGTTAGATCTTACCAAAAAACATGTGAACTACACATAATGTTATCAATTTTCTAATAAAGTGTGATCAAAATACAAAGTACAAATTAAAAAACACTAATAGACATTGTACTTATGATTAACTCTATGAATTATAGATAATATATTGACTACATCCACCATCACCTCCATATTGTGCTTATGGTGCAACCCTAAGGATATCTAGTATCATGCTCTTAAATATCATAGACTATATAACAAATGTGATAATAAATTGATACTAAAACCCCATACACTTCTATTAATGATGCCAATAAAACATAGATATTTTTTAAAAAATATAAAAACTAATAATATAATATCTAAAAATAATATGGTCATATCACAATCTAAATGATGGGCTCATTTGTCTTGTGAAGTCATGTATCAATGGGCTCCCTTCACCACTACCTAAGTGATCACTATAGTTAATATGATAATTATCGACACATCCTCTAGTGTGAAAACCATCTCCCCATTGGGAAGCCAAAAATTACATTGATTTGATTTCTATCTCTTATACAACATAGCCATTAAATTTGTGTCATAAATAATATAGCCAAGATTCACAACATGGATTTGATTATTTCTATCCAACATATATCAAGCATCATATGTGAGTTATAAATTTTTTGTATTATCCATGTGTCTCCCATAGACAAACTCATATACATAAACATATCTTCATAAAAATGCACACAAAAATGATATCAAAATTAATATGATTCAAGCATGCAAGACAAAAACATACGATTCCCTATCATAAGTAGCTAGATTATTATTCATAGACACCACCATTATCATTAGAATACACCATAATACATTACCATTAGAGTATTGGATAGATATATCTAGATTTGGATGGTACCATAAAATAAAAAACATTACCAAATATGACATATATAGGACTAAAATTTAACAAAATACAAAAATAATTTTTTTAAAGTGAAAAAAAGTAACTCAAAACTTTAAAAATTTTGCACATAATAGGTCCTATGGTATCTCAACCTAAAATATGTTTTATAAATTCTCAAATCAATTAGGAACCACATCATGTTAAACAAGCATTAGATTATCATTTTGGTTAATATAAAGGACACATATGCACATATTCAAACATATTTTGGGGCATGTACCAATATATTTACTCATTTTAAATTAACATGATTTACATGTTTTCAAATATTCCATATTCAGAGAGATTTGGGTGGGTATGCACATAATTTTTACAATATCATGAAAAAAATGATCTCATATTTTGAACAAATATCATATATATGTAATAAATTTTATGTGCAATTCTAGAAACATAAAAGCAAGGGATTATTCATTATTTATTTCCTCTTGTTATAATGCATGATTGGTATAAGAATGAAAAGAATAAGTAAGAGAAATAGGCTCTTCTAAATTAGAATTAGTTTGTGTATTTTCTTCTTCACTAAATCCATCACGAGTATACCAATCTTCTTGATATTCATAATCACAATCATGATTTTTTCTTCAAAATCATATTCTTCATATAAATAATTAGCATTATTAATCACACAAGTTTGGTCATTTTTCCATTCATTATCCTAAGAATAAGGCATGTAATTACTATAAAATATAAAATCCAAAGGATTATTTCTACTAGGGGTCCTTTTAATTTACCAAACCCTATGAGATCAATAAGAATAAAAAAATCATACTCCTAATAGACAAGTGAACAAACGAAACTAAGATTTTTAAAGATAGAACCATAGGATTGAGACCACATGTGAAAGGGAAATCTGAATTTATATTTCAAAAATAAATCTAAATACATAAATCTAAAACCCTAGTGATAAAAGGATGAAAGCCTTAAAAGACCTAAGGTTTTTCAATGTTTTAGAAATACATGGGTTCACCCATATGTTTTACCTTATTTTGATTAATGATCCTTAATAAGATAAAAATTAGTGTATTAACTTAAATTACATAATGTATATTTACAACCATACAAAACTGAGTGCTACTAATCATTTACTATACATGCTAAATATGGAAAAGAAAAATAAACCAAGGGATAGAGTGGTTTCAACTTGTTTATAGCTTTGTTATGTTTCTTTATTTGTTGATGCCTATCTAATTCACTCTATGTAAACTATGTGTGATATCAAATGAGGAATTTACTATAAGGCTATGTGAGATATAACCAAAGTTTAGCAATTTTTCTGTCAGATCATTTTGCATGAGTTTGATGAAATCATCCTATAGGGAAAATTCCAAATGTTTTCACTTACACTAGTGCACCTACTTATGTAACTAATTTTTTTAATTTTTTACCCTTCAGACCTGTAAAAATATATCTATATCATTTATTCATCATTAAAACCCTAGTTATTTAATCTATTTAATATAAAACCTTGTAAAAAGGTTAGTGTTTTAGGTTGTAATAACTTCAGCTAATCCCCATCAACTAGTAAAACATTGCCTACATTACCAATACTCTGAAGAGGCATAAAACTACATGTATTTATCCCTTTAATATAACTATGTATCACATCATGTGGATGAGATTATAGATTCTATTTCTCATGGTCCTAACCTTGATACATACATAAAAAATATTATTTAATATTAGAATACTTTATATTTTGTAATGAAAAATGAGCTAAGAGTAGTGTGTACTTATTTTATAAGCTTTGTAACAATGAGTTCTTATTTATAAATGACTTTAAGGATATATATATATATATATATATATATATATATATACATATATATATATATACATATATATATATACATACATATATATATATATATATATATATATATATACATATACATATATATATATATATATATATATATACATATACATATACATATATATATATATATATATATATATATATATATATATATATATATATATATATATATATATATATATATATATATATGTATATGTATATATATATATATATATATATATGTATATGTATATGAATATGAATATATCAAATTTGAATTGGAGAACTAGTGGCATGAAAAACCTGACCAAATATTAATGAAACATGTAAAATAAACTATGAAAAATAGAAATGTACCCAAAATAAATTTAAAATATCTTCAAGGCATTTTCATATTTCTAGGTCATTACTATTAGATGATAGTGTCTGTAAATGTTGGCATTATATGAAATCTTAGGAAAACTTAGTTTCAAGTAAATATGTCTAGGAATCCTTGTGAAATACTAAATGAAATTGAAAGCAATAAGAGAAAGTATCATGCAGTTAAATGAAGTCAATAAGATATAAAAATATTAAGAAAAATGTGCTAATAAGTTCCATATTCAATAATGAGGATCTATACATGTAAAGACACATAAAATCATGGTGTGAACAAGGCTTGAACCAATTTTGGGTATTTATAATAAGATATGACTTTGCTAAGTTTTAATTTAATGTTATCCATGTGACCTAATGTAGTTAGAGTGGAAAAAGATGTGAAAACTTACTTATAATTGTGTTTTATATATCTGTACACCAAAAGGAAGATATTTCATAAAATATTATATATTAAACAAATGGGTAGAGGTTTTGAAATAGGTGTGGTATGTCAGAAAAAATGTTTAACTATAGACAACACATCTTGATAGGAATTATGTTCATGTTGACTATGTCACATTCATTAATCATTTCTTTTTTTAAATGAAATAAATATTTTTTGGGAAGGAGGTACCTAGGATATCTATTTGACTTATAAAAGATATGAGGTATAAATATTTCAATATTAAGGATAAAATAATGAATAATTAGGCTAATTAGATGATACAAAGAGATTATACATACATCAGAGTGTTTGAGGCTAGTTGTGGACTAAATGAACTCCGAATACATCCACTTGAAAGATAATTGTTTTTCATTTTATGAGGATAATTTTGGGGCTAAATTTGGTACACTAAAATAATAAATTACTTAGTTGATCATAACTATCCCAAAGGCACCAACTAATAGTAGAGGTATTGTATTCAAATAATTGCATTTAAGTATGTCATTTTTGATAAACTTTTGTATTAAAATGATTTTTATGGAATGCTTATTAGAGTTTTTGACCAAGAGGATTCAAATAAAGTCCCTTTATAATTTCATAGAGGTGTTTTTGGTGGCTACACAACTGCTCACAAGATCCATAAAATGGGATTATTTTGGCCTACCCTTGAACATGAAGATTTAGAGAATGTAAAGAGATGAGAAAAGTGTCAATATTTGTCCAACAAGATTCAAATTATTTATAAGGCACTTCATCCCATTGATATTGTTGAGTGTGGATTCCTTTGGGGCTATCACATGACTATGTTTTGAGGGCTTAGAGAGCTCCAAGGATGTAGGGAACACATTTCTCATATACTCCAAATATGAATGGAATATTATTAAATGTTTATTTAATAATTTCCATGTGACTTCCTCATTTATTAGAAGTGGGATTAATTTTCTTATTTTTAGGGAATTAATATTATATTTATTTATTTCCATGTGACTTCCTTTTTTTATTGGAAGTGGGATTTGCTTCCTTATTTTTAGGAAGATTAGTTGTTTATTGGAATTGGGATTGACTTACTTATCTCAAGGAGTTGGTTGTTATCACATGACATTATAAGTTGTGCCCTTTGGAGGAAGAAAGATAAGGTTGGCATGTTCCTTCTTGATAGAGATTTTGGATAAGATTGAAAGGTGGAATATGGTGTGTTACCTTATGGTTAGATCCTATCTTAGATAAGGATGGTGATTTTTTTCCTTGTTAGGTGGATTTTCTCATTTATTGATATTATATAGGTGTGGTGTGGCTTTGGGAGATAACTCAAAATGTAGATGTTTCAATTCGTAGTGTGATGTGTTTATTTATAGGGTGTGGTATAGTAGCTTGTGATATAGTATTGTGTAAGTGCAAGTGTAGGTGTAGCATAGGATAAGTGAAAAATTGTTGATAGATTTGGATCAACAATTTAGTGAATTCATTTTTGAATTCAGGAAGAGATATTCTATCTATGAGAGGTTATTTGTAATCTTTTTTTGTTACAAATTTTATTGAGGAATTTCTTGGTGGATGTATCCCACATTAGGTGAACCATGATAGATATATGTTATGTGTTTTTCTTAGTTTTATTCTCTATTATTGCTTTATATTACTATGATTTGAGGAATTATTTCCATGATGCATGTTAGTGCATAATCATAATTAAATCTATTTTCACACATTTAAAATCTATTTATGTGATTTTATGGTGAATTAAATCTAGGTTGAATCCATCTAATTGCTAACAAATGGTATCAAAGCTTTGGTGGTGTTTTTTGTTTGAAGTGGTAAATCATAGGAAAGGTTATTAGCTTGAGTGGGAGCTATGTGAGAAGAGATCAAATTTAGGGTTGAGAAATTTGATGGTAATAATTTTGGTTTGTGTAAAATGCAAATGAAAGATTAATTGTATCAAAAGGAGCTTCATTTCCACTTGGAGGGGAAAGGAGAATAACCTCTAAGTATGAGTGATATAGATTGGTCATTACTTGACAGGAAGGCATTGTGATCCATACGATTATGTCTTGAATATTATATTGCATTTAAAATTTTAGATGAGAAAACTATGAAGGATCTCATGGATAAAATTGGAAATTTGTATGGGAAACCCTCTACTTCAAATAATTTTTTTCTTATGAAAATAGTATTTAATATGAAAACATCTGAGAATGGTTCTATTGATAGTCATTTAAATGATTTTGATATAGTTTTAAGTATGCTCACTGAATTTGGAATTAAGTTTTATGATGAAGTTAGAGATTTTTTTTTTCTTTGCTTGATATTTGAGATAGCTTGGTTATGGTTGTGAGTATTGCAGTCCCTGCCAAGGGAAGCTTAAATTTTGAGGATGTTGTAGGTGTGATTCTTATTAAGGAAATGTGAAGGAAGATCACTATTGAATCATCTTTATGTAATTATTTGTCTATTAAAACTAGAGTGAGGCAAAATGACAAGAACAAAGGCAACCATAGAAAGTCAAAATGTAGATCTCAATCTAGATCTAGATCTAAGATCATATGCTAGCATTATGGGAAGAGTAGACACTCAAAGAAGGATTATTGGCCACTTTAGGATAGAAATTCCAACAAGGAGGAAATAAATGAGGTAAATTTGACATCAAGCAAATCATGTTAGGATTCCTTAATTCTTTTTATGGATATTTTTTTAGAGTCCTGGGTATTAGATTTAGGGGCTTCTTTTCATGCCACCCCATATAGGCATTATTTTACTGATTATGCTCAAGATAATTTAGGACATGTTTATCTTAGTGATGATGAACCATGTGAGACAGTAGGTAAAGGTTGTGTTCAATTGAAAGTGTATAATAGGAACACATGGCTACTTAAGGATGTTAGACACATGCCTATGTTGAGACAAAATTTGGTTTTAATGGGATAATTGGGTAGTGAGGGTTGTTCATTAATTTTACTACAGATTCTTGGAAAGTTACCAAAGGTTCTCTTATTATTTTAAGAGGTAAGAAAGTTGGTAATTTATATTTAAATTAGTAGTTTTGATTCTTATGATTTAGTTGTTATAGATGTAAATGCAACTATGTGACACTACAGGCTCAGTCATATGAGTCATAAAGGCATAGAGAACATAAAATACAAGTTGCCTAGATTAAAATACATTGATTTAGACTTCTATGAGAATTTTGTGTATGGGAAATAGAAGTGTGTTAAGTTCCTAAAAGTTGGACCCACAAAGAAAGAGTATAAGTTAGAGTTAGTACATTTAGATGTATATGGACCAGCTCAGGTATCTTTTATTGGTGTTTCCAATTATTATGTCACTTTTATTGATTGTGCAACTAAGAAATTTTGGTTTTATGATATTAAAAATAAATATGATGTATTTGACATTTTTAAGAATTGGAAATCCCTAGTTAAGAATGAAATAGGTCTCAAATTAAAATGTTTCAGACTAGATAATAGAGGTGGGTATTGTAGTAATGTTTTCTTTTATCATTGTTCTAAAAATGGAATCTATAGGCAAAGGATGGTTATATGAACTCCATAGAAGAATAAGGTATTTAAAAGGATGAATAGAACAATAATGGAATGTGATAGGAGAATGAGGTTACATATAGGGTTTCCTTTATAGTTTTGGGTAGAAGTAGTTAGCATGGTATTTTATTTGATTAATAGAGGACCTTCTATGCCTTTGTATGGAGGCATTCCTAAATAAGCTTAGTCTAGTAAGAATGTTGATTATTCTTTTCTTAGAGTCTTTGGATGTGAGGGTTTTTCTCTCATCAAGAAAGAGGATAGGACCAAGTTAGAGGCAAAATCATAAAAATGCACATTTGTTGGTTATGGTGAGGATGATTTTGGTTTCTATTTATTAAACATTAAAGATAATAAAATATTTTGATCTAAATGTGTTGTCTTTAATGAAAAAGTTAGGTTTAAGAATTAGTTGTAGGAATAAGAATAGGAACAAAAAGAGTACATAGTATTAGATGACATTGTGGATGGAAAAGTATCCAATGAATTAGTTAAAAACCCTTACAAGGATCCTAAAATCCTATGATAAGAAGGTCTTCTAGGGTAATAAGAACACCTAAAAAATTTTCTCCTTTGAATTATTTATTACTCATTAACAATAGAAAACCAGAGTTTTATGAGGAAGTAATGCAAGTAGATGCCAAGATGAAGTGGGAGTAAGCCATGGATGAGGAGCATAGATATATCATTGAGAACAAACATTAGATTTGGTAAGGCTACCTAAGGGCATGAGTGCATTGTAAAATAAGTGGATATTTATAAAAAAAAGAAGAGGATGAAGGGAGATAAAGGTATAAGGCCAGGATGGTGGTCAAGGGGTTTGCACAAAAATCAAGTATTGATTTTGATGAGATTTTTTATCCTATTGTAAAAATGACTTCTGTTAGGACTGTTCTTGGTTTAGTTTCAATTAAGGATTTTCACTTAGAATAGTTAAATCTAAAAACTTCTTTTCTTCATGGTGATTTGGATGAGGATTTATATATGAAGTATCCATAGGGATATGAGGTCAAAGGGAAGGATAACTATGTGTGCAAACTAAAGAAGAGCTTGTATGGCTTGAAACAAGTTCCATGGTAATGGTATAAGAAATTTTATTATTTTATATTGGAACAAGATTATCAAAGGTATAATTTTGACCATTGTGTGTACATTAATCATTTTGATTATGGTTATTTTATTGTATTATGATTGTATGTGGATGACATGTTAGTTGCAAGAAAGAACATCCAACATATTTATATACTCAAGAAATAACTTAGTGACTCCTTTTCTATGAAGTATTTGGGTGCAACAAAGTAAATCCTTAGTATGAAGATTACTCATGACAGGAAGTTGATTTTATCCCAATTAATTTAGTATGCTAGATGATAAATTTATTGGTACTCCTTTGGTAGGCCACTTTAGATTATCAAAGGAGTAGTGTCCCAAGACAAAGGTTGAAAAGCTAAAGATGTCCAAGGTACCTTACTCATTGGTAGTTGGTATCTTGATGTGTACCATGATTTCTACTAGGCTAGATATCACCCAAACAGTGGGAGTTATGAGTAGGTATATGAGTGATCCTAGTTATGAGAATTAGAAAATAATAACATGGATTCTTCAATATTTAAGAGGAACCATGGAAGTTGCATTATGTTATTTTGTATTGGATACCACTTTTCATGGTTATATTGACTCAAATAGGCAAGGGATATTAATATTAGGAGAAGTACAATAGGTTATATATTTACTATTAGAGATACAGTGGTTAGTTATATTTCTAGGATACAAAAGGTTATGGCCTTGTCAACCATAGAGGTAGAGTATGTTGCTAACACAGAGGCTATTAAAGAGATGATTTGGTTACATGAGTTGTTTTGAGAGTTGGGGCATGATTAGGAAGTTGGGAGACTACATAGTGATAGCCAGAGTGCTATTCATTTGACAAAGAACTTTACTTTCCACTCGAAGATGAAACACATTCAATTACATTATCACTTCATTAGGATATCTTTGGAGGACAATTGGGTGAAGTTAGAGAATATTCATACTATACATAATCCTATGGATATGATGACCAAGGTGGTCACATTGGAAAATTTGAGACTATGTTCATATTTGGTTGGCTTTAGTGGTCATGGAGTAGTGATAGATTCTATTCAGGAGAAATAATATCCAAGTGGTAGATTATTGAGTGTGGATCCCTTTGGGGCTATCACATGACCATGTTGGTATGTTTTGGGGGCTTAGAGAGCTCCAAGGATATAGGGAATGCATTTATCATGTACTCCACATGTGAGTGGAATATTATCAAATGTTTATTTAATAATTTCTATGTGACTTCCTCATTTATTGGAAGTGGGATTGATTTCCTTATTCTTAGGGAATTAATTATTATATTTAATTATTTCTATGTGACTTCATTTTTTATTGAAAGTGGGATTGACTTCCTTCTTTCAAGTAGTTGGTTTTTTTCACATGACATTGTAAGTTGTGCCCTTTGGAAGAGGAAAGATAAGGTTGGCATGTTCCTTCTTGATGAAGCTTGTGGAAAAGCTTGAAAGGTGGAATATTTTATGTTGCATTATAGATATAGAATATCTTGGATAAGGATGGAAAGTTTTCTACTTGTTAGGTGGATTTATTCATTTATTGATATTATATAGGTGTGGTGTTACTTTGGGAGATAAGTCAAAGTGAAAATGTTTTAATTTGTAGTGTGATGTGTTTATTTACAGGGTGTGGTATAGTAGGTTTAGGTGTAGCATAACATATGTGAATAATTGTTGACAAATTTGGATCATTAATTCAGTGAATTCAAGAGGAGATATTCTATCTCTGTGAGAGGTTCTTTGTAATCTTGTTTTATTACAAATTTTATTGACTTTCTTTGTGGATGTATCCCACATTAGGTGAACCATCATAGATTTGTGTTATGTGTTATTACTAGTTTTATTCTCTCCATTGTTTATTTCTATTACTATGATTTGAGGAATTATTTCTATGATGCATGTTAGTGCATAATAAAATCTGGTTATGTGATTTTATGGTGAATTAAATCTGGTTTTAATTCATCTAATTCATAATAGTTACACCATATTCATTCATCACTTATGGGCTAGATCTATTCAACAAGCTTTCTCTTGATTATTTTGATGGCCACCATCTCATTATCATGGATACTAAGAATTTTACTAAGTGGATGAAATAAATATCCTTCACTACTATCAGTATATCAATTATTGAAAAAATCATCTTGAATCAAATCATTTTTAAGTGTAGGAGCTTTGTTATAAATTATCTATATCTCATCACTTGGCTTATTTGTATTAATCCTAAGCCAATGATCATGTTGATCAAAACTTTTTTTAAAGTAATGCTAGTCAAGCCTATGAAATATAATAAAAGAGACAAGCATGCTTATCTATATCCCACATTGTGTTATTATAGGATGAGCATTAATATGCCTATGAAGGAAAGAAAGTAACATTTT